>JAMKQA010079574.1:0-11650 GCA_024699735.1 Posidonia australis
TTTATAGGGATCTATGAGAGGGGTAACTCATGGAAGCTGGAGGGCCTCGTAGACGAAGAGGCTCGAATATTCTCGAGCACATTCGTTGGCAAAGGTAACAGCCGGAAGATGGAAGGTCAACAGCCGCGGTCTGGAAACGGTTGAGCGCCACCTTGGTGCGCCAATTAGGTGCGCCACCTTGGTGCGCCACATTGGTGCGCCACCTTGGTGCGCCACAATAGATATCAAGTCATTTAACATGTAACACGTGTTTTGTCTAATATGTAACGGTAACACTTCATGATTACGATTGTAAGCATCCAACGTCTACTTTATTAGGAAAATAAATATAGCCAGCTACGTCACTTGAGACAATGTGTAAATCTACATCAAATCCAAGAAAAAGGAAATCTGCACTAACAAATAATTCTTTATACATCAATACAACCAACAACACATGCAAAAAAAAATAATTAAAATTAGGAACAAATCTAAGCCATTCAAAGGAAAATAGACAGTAGTAGATGATGGGCCTCACATTCTAAAAGTGAGGTCGGACCTCATCTGATAATTTGCTTATATATATATATATATATATAAAAGTCAATGGCAAGGAGATATTAATGAAAGAGAACCGAAAGACACATTTTGGTTGGAATTTTCGAAGTTGTGCATTTCTGAACTTTTATTCGACAGCTCCCATTGACAATGTATACATAAGTGACCGGTGGAGGCGTGTTGCCCTTATCCATCGACAATGTTAGGGTGTCAGAAATTCAAAAATATACGAAAATCCATTTCTATATTCGAAATCTTGAATTTTTATCTGAAAAAATATTCGACGAATCGAATTCGAATTCAAAAAAAATAAAATCGAATACAAATGTTGGTACATCCAATTCGAAAATATCCAAATCCGAAAATTTAATATTTTTATTTACCACTCCTCCACTCACATGTCATCCCCTCCTCTTTGCGTCGAATCTAAGCACACAAGATGAGTCGTCCTCCTCTGCCTCCTCCGTCATCCCCTCCTCCATTCCTCCTCTTTGCTTCTAACTCTCAACCTCAACAAGCCCGCAACCCACAAGACGAGTCGTTGTCGTCCTCCTCCTCCACTCCTCCACTCATCTCCTCAACCTCACTTGGTCACTTCTCACTAGACAAAAGGCAGCTTCCGCTTCCAGCTTCCCCTCCTCCTCTTCCTTGCTTTCGTCTTCCGGACACTCCTCATTGGACAACAGAGGCTTCCCCACCTCCTCATTTGCTCTCCAAGCAATAGCCACTCGCCCACTCCTGACTATAATCACAGCTAGTAGCTTGGTGAGTCCTTTGATCAAAATCCATTTTAAAGTCAGAAATCAAAATGACATGCATCTTAATCACAAGCCAACAAAATGCATTTGATCCCAATGTGATACATTCTCTGTATTTGAATGAAAATCATGAACATATGGTAATAGTATTATGGTGGTTTCTTATTTTTTTAATCTTAATGCGTTTACTAAAGCCTTGGTGTAAAGTTGGGACCTTGTGTGGAAGCTATTTGTGTATTCCAGAGAACAAAAAATGTTTTTGATTTCAACGTGATGCAAATTTTTCTGAGGGTGCCAAAAGGAAAGAGGACGGTGGAAATTTTTCGTGTCACATACTCTTAGTGTCATTGGAGAATTTTGTACTTGATATTTTTCTATCTTCTTGTCTCAGTTTCCGTATTCTTGTCTTTGACTTTTTTTGTGCTTATTTTTTTTGCCATTGGAGAATTTTTTGGTCTATATTAATGAATTTTCATTATGAGAATGGGGTTATGATTCATAACTTATGAAGTAGGATATTGTGGAAAATGTAGTCCATAATTTTTTTTCCCTTTCAGTCTATAGTGGAAATGTCTAGTTTTATATTATATTTATATTATTTCATTGAGTAAGCATGTATATGCATCTAATAGTATTGATTTCTTGCTACAACAACATGGTCTTCATTCTTTTATTTCTCTTTCTTACTGTATTAACTTACTTTTGTATCATACTTTTGCATGATACTGAATAAAAAAATCCTATTGATAAGCGCAATACAACCAGCATATCTATGGATATATTTTGGTAGTTTTGAGTCATGTAAGAAGTGAACTCAAACCTCCAAAATGAGTCAAAACTTGAATAGGACATGATTCCTTCTTCCCTTCTGGTGTATGTTGGAAAGTAATGAGCTTTTCATCCCTACAGATTGTTAATGAGCTTTTCATCTTCAAGCATGGCTTGTTTAATAAACTTTCTTTTATTAGTAGATGATTAGATTTTCTAGTATTAAATCTTCATGAGTAAATGGTAGTTTAGGTCCACATAATCAATTATAGTTTGTGTTCTTTAGTATGCTATTGCTTTATTTGGGAATGTAATAATATTCCTTTTATCGTTGCTTACTTGTGTTTGGGGTGTGTACTTTGAGTTTAGAAATGTCACTTCATGGTCCATTATGCTTAAAATTAACATTACAGCCTTATTTTTGCATATATTTGAATAATTGTACTATTTGTTTTGTTTTTCTAATATAGGACGTTAATTTTTTAAAGATGTCCAAGAAATCAACTTCTATTAGTAGTAGGGATTTACAATCCAACATAGGCTATACATTCTTTTGATAATTTGATCGTATTCTTTTGATAAGAAATTAATAATCTTAATTGTTATTTTTCCTAATTCTTTTATATGATTTTTCAATATAGAATTAGAAATTATGGTTGATGTTCAATCAAAGGAAGTCCCTATTGGTCAAAGTCGAGCTTCCACTTCTAATGTCATTGCAACTCTATCAATTCCTAATGTTGATTCTTGTGGTGTGGTTGCTATCGCTGATTCCAAGGATTCTAAGAAATTAAGTACGTTAATTGTTAATACTTTTTTATTTTAATTTTTATTATACAATCAGACATTATATCTAACATTTTCCCTTTGTTTTGATAGGCACCAACACCGTTGCTATTGAGTAAGATTAGCTATTGGTACCTAAGTATCTTTTAAAATTAATTCTTTCATTTGTTTTACTTTGAACATGGTGTATGTATATTTACTAATCTTTGTTTTCCTTTTGTAGGTATGATTAATGAGAATGAGACAAACTTTGGGTCTAAGGAATTTGACAATATAGTGTGCAAGAATGTTGATTTTTTGTTGTTGTGTTTTTAGCACAATTTAGAATATTTTGTTGTTTATTCGTGTTTGAACTTATGTTATTAATTTTTGTTTAAACATAACTTGAACATTTGTAATTTATTTGTGTTTGAATTTATAGTCTATTTATATTGGAGAAGAATTGAGATCATGATTAATTCTTGTTTGAAGAAACTTTGTAATTATGATTTATGATTTATGGTTAACACTTGTTGAATTATTATTGTTGATATTTGATTATCATGTTATTTACATTTATTTTTTTATAAAAAACAAGTTATATATTCATTGAATAGTATTTACATTTATTTTTTTATAAAAAACAAGTTATATATTCATTGAATAGTATTCAATGAATACTTGAATTATTATCTTATAGTTTTGTGTTTATTATTTTATGTTTATCATTTACAGATTTATAATGTTTATGTTTCGGATTTTTCGGATATTTTGGATACAGATGTATTCATATTTAGGTTTCTCGGTCAAATTCGATAAATTCAGATACGGATATTGAATTTAACCTTCATTCGAATACAGATATGAATTCGGATGTAGATGAAAATAGTCGAATTCGAATTCGGATATTAATAGATTCGCTTCGTATTCGTTCCGTTTACACCCTTAGACAATGTATTTGTATTCCTATATGTCAAAAGGAGGGGATGATGGTTGTTCTGAAGTTGCAATTATAATCAAAGCAAAAAGAGAACATGTATGGTGTCATGAATGGGTCAAAGATTTCTATACAATCCTCTAACCTACTTAAATTTGTTCTCCAACAAACACGAGTACCGCATGCTGCATAATCGCTATTATCCAAAACTAAACTTTGGAATCCACGAGTGATCGAATATCATTTGTTAATGAATCTCAAACTAGTTTCCTTCCTATCTTTGCTAACGGAAGCTAATAAATGCCTAAATTGAACTAGTCCTACATCGAATAATTATCTGGACTTTTCTGAAGTTCATATGATGTTTGTTAGGCTTCCCTCCACATGGAGGATGACCCATTTTGTTATTTATTTACTTTGTAGGGACCTTCATGTTATTTACTCATAAACTTTATTAGGACTTGTGGAGGAAGAGAGAAAACTACACAACCTTTTTTACAAGAGAAGGGGTGGTTGATTTTCGTCCATCTCTCTTATTGCTACTCCACCTTGATCATAGGACTGATCGGATGGGTGTTTGTGTTCTGATCGAGCGGAGATTTTACCGACAAGGTTGTGACTCACTATTCTTCAGATTGGACGGTTGGATTGGTGATCAGAGCAGTGAAGAGATAGAATCGAAAGTGGTTTCAGAGGGAGTTCGTCACTACAGTTCTGTAGTGCGCACTCTTGGTAGAAGGTCAGTCTGAGGGGTGAAACGAAGTCCGTTTTGGCTGAAATGTTTTCAGTAGTTTAGAGATTCGTGGAGCCTCATTCCTACCAAGTTTCGTGATTTTTGGAGTAGTGAAGTGATAACAGAATTTTCTGGAACAGAGGAGACCTTGTTTGTACCCATTTGATTATAGTGGAGATTTGGAGGTGGATCGATAGATCTCGTGGTTTATACTCCTCACACTGAGGAGGTTTTCCTACGTAAATATTGATGTACTTTGCTTGCTGATTTGTTTAATCGTTTTCATTATTTACTTTACCATTGAGAAGTTCTTTGTCAGTCCCATTCAGATCTTATTTACCCAACAGGATGATCGTCACTGCTTTTTAGTTGAATAACTATATTTCAGTATGTTATAGGCTTGGTATGTGCTATTTGAATATACAATTTTTTGAATAAGTGTTATTTAAAATAAAATAAAAAAGATTGGAGAATGGAAGATCAATCTCAATGCAAATGGCACTGTAAGAGCCCCTTAACCAAAGACATCAGGGAATTGCGGGGCTACAATTAATCCCGCTCCTTCTCAAAACTATGATATTTAGAGAACTACATGCAACATATATATATATATATATATATTATATATACACACACACACACATTCAACGTACAATGGTACGAAGAACGTTAGACCATAGTCACTTCAACTGGCTTGTACGTATAAAACCATGCACACACACAGTAGTAGACGAGATTCGCTACCTGCAACAAAGTTATGATCCAATAAAAGTACTCCAGCCTCCCCTTGTTCAAGTTATCCGGCAGCCAGTTCGATCCCCCCGGACCCGCGCTCACGTGGTGGATGACCGAGACCACCAACGTGCTCACGTAGTTCCCGGCCGCGGTCGACAACCATATCAACGCCATGGCTGTGCTCCTCATGCTCTCTGGCGACTGGTCGTAGAAGAACTCAAGCAGCCCGATTGACGCGAAGGCCTCCGCAATCCCAAGCAATGTGTACTGCGGCACCAGCCAAAAGATGGAGATGGGGATCGTAGCGTGAGGCGAGTCCGTTAGGCCGTGGGCAGTGGCAGTGTGTCGACGCTTCACCTATTAAAAAACTTTAACATGTTAAACCATCATTTATCAATTGACCATAAATATATCTATGTATACACACACACATACCAAAAATCTAAAATTTATATCATTTAAAAACTCTTAACATATATATATATATTTATTTATAAACAAATTCAAGAATTTTAAAGTAAAAATAATAAGATTTCTAAATTACTAGTTTTAAAACTAAAATGTAATCCATTACATCATCTAGATCAGGTACATACCAAAATACATGTTATTTACAAACTTATAACATATAGATCTATTCATACGTAAATTTAGTAGTTCTCTACGAATTACAATAAGTTATAAAGTATATGTTAAATTCAATACTTAAGAATTTCAAAATCATTTAAGTTTTGATATACAAGCATTTTAAAAGGTTTTGATCATATCTAATGGTTAAAAATTTTAACTTAATAGTTTAATATTAAAATATAAAAAGTTATCTTTAAAAACTTAAAACGAGGATTATGAACCTATCATGTGTGTGTGTGTGTGTGTGTCACGTAGATTTTCATCTTGACTCCTAACTACAACTAAAATTTATATTAAAAAAATGATGAGCCCTCCATGTACGTGTCATGTGTGAGTGCATCAAAAAACTCCTCTGTACATATAATATAGGTGGTTGTGTGGTGTGACCTCGATAAGAGCTGCCGCAGATGTGGCTAGGATGCAGATGGCGAAGCCGACACCCATGCGATGGAGGAAGGAGATGCCACGGGGAAGGCCAGTGAGGCGACGAGCAACAGGGATGAGGTAGCAATCATAAATGGTGATGGTGGTGAGCACGGCCAGCAGGGTGAAGACAGTCATGGACCCAGGTGGGATCTCAAAGGACGAGGCCGACGAGAGGCGGCGATCCATGGTCTGGGCCTGTTGTACGGAGAACGTCTGTTGTTGGGCCGAGGCAGTAGCAACAAGGATGCCAGCTGCCCATATTGGGCCCATTCTGATCAATGACTTGAGCTCCTCCACCCTGTGGACTGTGCTTAGCCTCCATAGATTGGGCTTTGTTGGAGGAAGCCGTTGTTGTGGTGTCGTCGTCGTCGTCGATCTTATCTTGGTTTCGACGTCCTCAAGGTCGATCACCGCTGCCTTGTCGAAGAATCTTGTGGATTAAAAGCACAAGAATATGATCAACATCGTTGTAATTTAGTTAATTTGTGTGTAAGTGTGTAAGGCTTATTACCACATCAATCTATAATGGGATTCAAGTTTAATTAATCCCATGACATATATAATGGATATTATAGCTGTGTGTGTTGACAATAAGTGAACAAACAGATGGGCCTGATGCAGACTTTGCGATTAGATGGTAGTGCTTTTGATCAGATTAAAAACATAGCTAGGAATATCAACAAGATGTGAACGTTTATCTACTCATATTTTCAAATCAAAACCTCTACAGTGAATAATTTGACGTGTTTCCTAATGAATGAAGCACAAGTCAATTGCACTACTTGACATGATATAGCTTGAAAGCAAGGTGTGTTGGTATTGCAGTATTGCTACACACCTCACGGGGCTGAGACCCAACCAACACTTGTCCCTTTTTTCGTCAAGAAATTGAACACCATCCCTAGTCTATTTTAGCTGCTGTCTTTCACTGATCTATTTCTTGAATGAGATGATGAGCCTTGACCTTGTTTTTCATCTATCATATCTACATTTGCTAAAACAAACTTATCCAATATGGATTTCCAGTCCTAGTGTGCAACGTTATCTCATGTCTAGCTAAGAGCTAGCAGTTCTAGAGATCGATAGTGAAACTAAAGATTGAAGTTTCAATCACTTACTTTAATTGATCGGTGTGAGTGAGTTTTCCAAAGACGGAGATGTTTGCGTCGAGCTCCTGGTTCTCGTAGAGACCATCCCCACCGGCCGCCACCGCCACCTTCCTCTTCTTGACGGCGGCAACGACCACCTGCATCAGCCGTGTGAACGGGCTCCCCGCTGGCTCCATCGTTCTGTACATGTTGTATCCAGCGACAAACGACACCACCGATACGACCATGGCTACGGTCGGAATGCCAAGTCCCAGACCCCATCCGACGTTATCCTGGACGTAGACCACCACCGTCACCGCTAGCAGCATGGCCACTACCATGCAAAAGTAGTACCAGTTGAAGAAGGTCCATGTCTTCGTCTTCTTCTGCCGTCTACCACCGGACGAATTGCTGTTACTGTCGTCGTCCAATTGCTCGGCACCAAAAGCCACCACGCACGGCCGGATGCCGCCGGCCCCGACGACGACGAGGCAGAGGGACAAGTAGAAGATGGAAAGTTGGGGTGCGGTGGGTTGCTCGCACTGTTGGGTCCCGGTACACGGTGGTGGTCGACATTGCGGGACGACTGCCGACACCGTAAGGCTCGCCATGCCCTACGTAGCGTCATGTGTTAAATAGAAAATTCCAGCTAGTAAATACAACAAATGTTTGAAGTTCTTGTTGTCACCTTTTTTTTTTTTTTTTTAAATAAATACATGAGAAAAAAATCATAGATGTATTTATTAGATACTTATAAATTTATGATAAAATTTTCATATAAATCATACAATTAATTATATAGATTTATACCCATTGATTTGTAAGTTTTGTTAAATTTTAATCTTTAAATTTTAGATTAAAAATTAACCATGAATATAATTAAGATTAATTAAGATGAAAATTTAACACATATTAAATTATCTTATAGATTAATTAACTGTATAATTAATTTTTATTTATAAAAACAAAAAACTAATAAAAAAAGTGCCTACAGGAAAAATAGGGATAGTTTTTCTGATGCAACAAACATCTTCATCATATTTTTCATGTGATATCATACCCAGAGGAGCTCTCTAACCAAAAACGTTACGTTAAAATTCCATGATCGATGATGGTAAAAACTTAGTAGTTACTATTAAGTAGATGAAGGATGCTGCGGCTATAGTCCAGAAGCGGCCCAGGAAGGCGTCGGCGAGGAAGGCCCCGAGTAGCGGAGTGAGGCTGGCGGCGCCGCTGAAGTTTGTGAGAGTGTTGGCTGCCTCCTCGAGTGGTATGTGGAGCTGCTGGGTTAAGTAGGTGATCATGTTGGCCGAAAAACCCAACATTGCCAACTTCTCTGATATCTCAGTTGCTGCACCAGTCAATACAAACAATTAGAAAGTTAGAAGAAGAAGAAGAAGATAGTTTGAAGAAGAAGAAGAAGAAGAAGAAGTACCAAAGATGAAGGGCATTGTCTTAATTCCTCCTTTAGATTTCTCCTTGTGGAAGCCATTGGACTCCCTCTTGCTTTCCGCCACCTCCATTTCTGCTGATTGCTTCTCTTCCCTCTCAAACCATACCAAGGTATTTATACAACTTGGGTATGCAGTGGCGGAGCCACATTATGACAAGGTGGGTTATATAATCCACTCAAATTACAAGAAACTCCTTTAACTATTATGGTTTAAAACAATTTGTACCACTTTAACAAACCAAAATGACCCACTCTACCTATCATTTTAACAAACTTCTCATTTTGTAAAAAGCATAATATAGAAGTTAAAAACATGAACATGATTTTTCAAGAACCTAGGAAACTACGACGTGGTTAGGAAAAGAAGATGAAATTTCGTAATTTTTGATTTAATATTTTCAATATAGTAATTGATTTGTCGATCAACGAGCTTAATGATCGCTTTAGCGAAAGAAACATACGATTGCTTCTATGTGTTGCATATCTTGATGTAAGTGATAGTTTTACCTCTTTTGATAATGACAAGTTGATTAAACATGTACAACTTTATCCTTTTCATTTCTATAGTAAAAAATTTGATAGACTTGAAAATGATACATATATACTAAATGTCCGTAGTAATTCTAAATTCGTTAATGTGAAAGTCATTTTTTGGACTTGTTAATGAACTTATAAAATTGAAGATGGATCGTTTTTTTCTTCTTATATATTGACTTTTGAAGTTAGCATTACTTCTCCTTGTAGTTACTACGTCTATGAAAAGAGTTTTCTAAAATAAGTATGATAAACATCCGTTTACATGCGTAACAGAATGAGAGATAAATTCATGAATGATTGTTTAGTTGCTTTAAATCGAACAGAATGTTGTCGATGAGATCAAGAATAAGATTATTATAGAGTGATTTCAGAATATGTGATTTCATCATGGAATTTTACAATGTAAGTGATAATTTAATTGTTATTTATAATTTTAATATATGAAAATTTTCAACTGTAAGTGGAACGTATGAGCATCCATAGTTTAAAAACTTAGAAAAAAATTGGAAAACCAAACCACAGGCCCCTTCCCCTATATGTGGGATATACTATGGTCGATCGTAGCTGAAAACTCTTCTTTTAATATAATGCATGTCTTTTTGTTTAGTAATTTTATTTTATTTTCAATCATTAGACTTTTTCATGAACTACCCTTTAAAATTTCCTAACTCTGTCAATTTTGGTATGTGTAGGATCCATACACAGAATACAATCATGTGAGCGGTGTGTTAAGAAACTAACTTATTCACAAACAATATTAGATGTCATGGACACCTCGTATGTTGTTTTTGTGAAATGTGTATATGTCATGGTGACATGGACTCCTCGTAATAATTTTGAATTTGCTGTTTCATCAGATAATTTGTCTGTCTCCTCTCCTTCTAAGTTGGATTTTAATTCGGATCTGACCTTAGATACAATAAACCTAACTAACAGTATTTTCTCTTGGAATTCTTACTCGGAATTCGTGACTTTCTGTAAAAAAAAAAGGAATCCCATTGTGTTCTGAGTAGGAGGCTAAATTCTTCTTGGATTTGGTTCATTCTCAGCATGCATTGCCATCGGCAAATTCGGATGGTAACACTTGATGTGTTGAGAGCATGGCTGCTCTGTTTTTTTAAAAAATTGGTCTATTATAATTATTTTATCTTAGAACATAAGGGAGTTGGGGGGTGGTATGCTAAACGCAAGGTAGATAGAAATGTTGTTTGAAGACTTTAGTATGATATCCAAATTCTTTCTAAAACTAAAGTTGGTAGTCTTTCCTTCGGTGTCACATGCCTTAGGCAGAGGAAAGCTAAAAAGTTAGCAATTTTTACCCTCACAAGGAACATTAAGTGGTATTCTTATTGGATGGAATGTTGACCTTCTCCATAAACTTACCACTATTTTGGCTAATTTAATTTAGTCTTTCTATTTAATTCAGAAATCAATCTGATTCATTTGAATGGTAGTTAACAGGTGTCTATAAACCCTGTTCTTCAGATCTTAAGCCATAATTTCTAGTAAAACTCAGAGGACTTCAAGCTGTATTGGGGAGGTGTTGAGTTATTAGTGGTAACTAAAGGTGGAAAACGGGCCGGGCCAGGCCACGAAACAAGAGGCCCGTCCGGGCCGGGACCGGGCCACCTTTTGGAGATCATGGGCCCGACACGGCCCATGGCCCGTCTGTGGGCAGGGCCGGCGGGCCGGGTCGGGTTGGTCCATTGGGCATAAAATTAATTTTAAATTTTTTTTTATTAATACAAAAATCTTTGAATTACATCATTTTTTTACATAAAAAAATACAAAAGATATTTACATTATTTTTTTTACTTTTTTTATTTTAAAATTTTACATCAATAATTATTCATTTGTGGAGTTTGTTCTGCCTATTGAAGTTGATGTCGCATCATCGTCTTCTTCTGATTAAGACTTCAAGCTCAATCCCTGAAGACGATCAACCGCATCGTACAAATCTTTTAAGCAGACGGAGGCTTCTACAGACTTCTTTGATAATCTACATCTTTTATCATTTAATAATCTTTTTCCTGCAGAAAATGCAGATTCCGATGCCACAGTTGACGTCGGAATCGTTAGCAAATGTTTTACCATTTTTGCTACTATAAGAAACCTAATAGCTGTTGTAGACCACCACTTTAATATATTTAAGTTATCTATTTCTAAATCATTAAAAGCAATTGGAGATTCTAAATAATTATCTAATTCATTATTTGTACTTGATTTTATATATTTTTCCTTCTTTTTATTTAATCTTCTCCATAAAGAACTACCACTACTACT
>JAMKQA010079576.1:0-11200 GCA_024699735.1 Posidonia australis
TGCGAACCCACTGCGCACAGAACACAGAGAAGCAACCACAACCAACACACAACTGGATTTACCATTAATAAACCACACACAAATAATTACAAGAAATTCCATGGTTTAACAATAAATGAAAAAATCCAGGCACAGATGTTACAGACACCAATGTTTCCATTTTGTCATTCATAGTTGTCTTCCAATCATAGAATCAAACATCGACACATGTTGGCAAAATATCATTGACACGTGTCAGTTTCTTAAACTATGGACACGACAAGTATGTGTAAATCGTGATGTATCATATGTTGCAGGTGAGTTTCGACCTGTGTTGATGAGTTGAGCCGTGTCAATCGATTCAGCGTAATTTTTACACTGAGTCGAATGTGTTGGTTGACATGCCTTTCAAAGGCATCAACACGTTCGACACTTTGCACATTTTACTTCCCCTCTTATTTCTGCTGCACCTGCACCTAAGAATACAACCATCCAAGAGACTCCTCTGCCATCACTACTGTAGCAGCTTGCATCTTCCCTTTCTTCTCTCTCTTTTCCTCTTCGTAAAGGCATAAACATGCATTTCCGGTGGAGCTTCCAAGGTTGCTTGAGTGGTAGTGATTTTCTTTTCAATTTCTATTTTCTCTCGTCTTTTTCATCAAAGTATAAATGTATAATCTATTTCTTCATCTCTTTTCAATTTATTAAGCTAGATATCTAGTTTTTGTTATGTAATTTCTTGTTTTTATTCATGTTCACTTATAGATCTTAGGGATAAACCTAGATTTTAATTAGATTTAACATAATATTACATAGATCCAAGGTTTTTTCATGTTTATTTTACTATTTTGAATCTTAATGTTAATAACTTGATATATAATTATATAAATTGTTTACGTAATATATAGATCTAAACTAATAGTCATGTTTTTACATAGATCTAAGGTTTTTATATAGATCTAACGAATTTTCATGTTTATTTCGTAATTAATTAAAAAATTAGGATCTAACCTAATAATACATAGATCTACCCTATAATTCTATAAAATCAGTAAATTTTTATAATTTTTTTAAACATCAGAATATTTTGTAATTGTTAGCGTTACTTGTGTGTGTTGTCTTTTCGGTTGTATGGGTTATTGGATATCCATTTAGATTAGGATATCTAATCTCCCTATATATATGTAACAACACATCATTAATAGAATCTCTCGTTTTTCTTTCTCTCAACTCTTTTTCTTCATTTAGTACGAGAGTTTGGGTACCCTAGCCACCTCTGACCTGTGCCCCTGTTGGAATCCAGGCTGCACTGCACATAGCCACCAGCCTCCAGAAGTCGCCAGCATCCTTCTCCTCCATCGCTGGAGCTTGTAGATCAGGTTAGGACCGTTGGCGACGCTAAGAGGCCCTTTTCGGTCGACCGTCGGCCACCACAGGGGTCACCGACGCATGTCTAGTCGCCAGTGACGCCTGTTGTCTCCTCTTCGTCCAAAGGGACAGTCCATCCCCTTCTGTGGAGCAGTTTGTATGTTTTAGGCCCTCAGTTGCCTCAGGTCTCTGTTGGGTGTGGATACATCCTATCCACACGTGTCAGTGAGTAGTTCGGTTCACATATTATTTTCAGGCCATATATTGGGATATTTTATTTAGATTTTAGTCCAATATTGCTTTCCGGGATTCTTTGGTTAAGCATATGAGTGGTACATCTGTAAAACTCTCTGGCCCAAACTATCTTCTATGGTCACAGAGTTTTGAAACCTTTGTTTTGACACATAGAAAACTGAAGCATTTCACTCATTCACCTCTCGATGTCAAGTCTGACACATATGAAGATTAGTTAGTTGACGATATAATGATTATTACATGGATGGTCAATAATTTGAAGCCCTTAGGTGCACGAGGAGTTATGTTATTAAGGCCAACAAAAAAGATATGGTACACGTTACACCTTACATATGGCTATGAGAAGAATATATCTCGTGTATGTGAGTTATATGAGTAGTTGTTTTCTCTATGTTAGGGTGATCGGTTTATTCAAGAGCACTTTATTGCCTTTCGTGTCCTACTTGATGAGCTAGACGTGTATCAACCCTTGACAGTGGATATCACGAGACTGCGTCGGTATCGTGAGGAGTTGGCAGTTGCAGTATATCTATCCAGTATGAACCTAGATCTCAGCTCTCAGATCAGGAGTCAGGTTTTAGCTGTTGACAGCGTTCCTAATCTACAAACTATCCTTGCGAAAGTTCTCCAGGTGTCCACAGTTGCATCTCCTACAATGACAGCGCAGTTAGCTCTGATAGCTACACGAGGTCGAGGTCGTGGTGGTTCTCGAGGGAGAGGTCGTGGTCAAGGTGATGTAGGCAAACGTCCACGATGTTCACACTGTGGACGACTAAGGCACAAAGTGGAGAAATGTTTTGATATTGTTGACAGACCTTAGATGACACATGTCACCACAGAGACACAGACTGCTGCAGCTACTAGTGAGGAGTAGACTTTCACAATTTTACAAGTTGATTATGTGAGGCTTCAGCAGCTAAAGGTCACAGACTTTGTTGTCATGGTTACCTAAGTTAGCTTTTCAGGTATTAGTGCCTTTTTTGCATTTAAGGATCCTTCTTGGATTATTGATTTCGGTGCCTCCTTGTGACATCTGGGTCTGATTATCCATTTTTATTTGTAAATCATGTGATTAATTGTAATATTGCTTAAATGGTTTATCAATGGATAATCTGTTGTTTCTTGTTTGTGTGAGCTTGTGGTTGGTTGTCTGTGCGCTTGCTTGTGATTTGGGACCAATGTGGAGTCCGACTTGAGGATGCACAGTCGTCTCGATTTACGTGTTTGCCTTTTCTTCCTTTCTTTTCCTTATTTTTCTTCTTCCTTTTCCTTCCTCTCACGAGCCGCACATTATTTTTCCCCCGTCTCCTTCCCTGACCCGTGCCACTAGGATAAATGGGGGCCACGGCATGCGAAGAGAGGAAGGGGTGACAGAGAGAGGAGGAGAGGGAGAGGATCGGCGCGTAATCGAGGAGGTGGTGAGCCGCTCGTGTGTTCTGTCGGCAGAAGAGGTTTTGCCGGGGCGTGAGGAGGTTCGCCGGAGGGCGGGGAGGGTCGTCGGGGGCTGAGCCAGGTACGCGACCCCTTTTCCTTTCCTTCAATGTTATACGTTCTTCAATGTCATGTCTGTAAAACCAGCAAAGAGACATTATCTGCAACATATGCTTAATGTTGTAGTAAAAGAAAGTATGGGAGTAAAGGCATTAATTGAGCATGAGATTATGAATAAATACCTTAAAGTAGAGAAAAAAGAATTAGAAACCTACATTAATCGTTTGAAATGACAATGACCAACTTATAGGATGATTGTCATGTGTAATGGTTGGAAAAGTACTGTAAAGAAACAAATTATCAACTTCATGGTTTACTGTGATAGTCGTATCATTTTCTTAAAGTCCGTTAATACTTCTGATGTTATTAGAGATTACATGTGCATATACCAGTAAATGGAAAAAGTCATTAAACAAGTTGGAGTAATAAATGTGGTGTAGATTGTTACTGATAATGGAAGTAATTTTAAAAAGGTCAGTTTATAAATTATGAAAAAGTATAACATATATTGGACACTATGTGTAGCTCACGGTAATGATTTAATGCTTAAGGACTTTGAGAAGACGAAGTTAGTAGAGAAGACAATAAGTGATGCAAAGGTTGTATCAAATTTCATTTACAATCACTCATTTTTATTGACTTAATTGAGGTTACGTGAGTGTTACGGTAGTAATTTGATTCGTCTAGGAGTCATCGGATTTGCAACAAATTATATTTCTCTTCAAAGTATACTTTATCGAAGAAATGAATTAAAGTATATGTTCAATTCGCAACAGTGGTATAGATACCACGAGAGTGAAAGTCTAATTTGTAGGAGAGTAAATTTAATTATAAATAATGTACATTTTTAGGAGTATTATCGAAAGGTTGTAAATATTATGAAATTAATTTCGAAGGTCTTTCGGTTGGTGGATGATGAAAAGAAGTCGACCATGAGGTTTCTTATGAGAGACTATGAGGTTGACGAAAGATGCTGTGGTTGATGCAGCATACTGATCATCTAAGGTATTTCTTAAAATTACAGATGACAGATGGTCTAATATGTTTTTTCATTCTTTACATGAAGTAGGTAAGCATTTTAGTATGTACATTCATATTTTATGTTATTATGTTCAATTTTTTACATAATTGTTTGTTAAATGAATTTTTTTTGTCATTGTAGTATATTATTTGAATTCACAGATTAGTATAGTTATCAATTTGATAGTTGTGCTAGTTTATTAGCATTTTTCAAATATGTGATAAAAAATTGGAGTCTAATGTTAATGTTCAAGTACAAGCTTTTATTGAAATAAAGTACGAAAAATGGAGAGAAGAATTGATATTATTCCTATTGGATCCACATATTACATATATATAGGGTTGGATAAATGGATATTCAATTGCCCTATTACTATGGTTCTAAATGTCGATTTCGTGTCGAACTTTGATAAGTTGAAAAATAGATACGTGTCGGGGAAATATCGGTATGTCGGAATCGTGTCGGTGGAAACATGGTAAAAAAAAATTACATTTGTTCAGAAAACTTCCATTTCGATATCGTGTTGGAGTTATGTTGGTACGTTGAAAATAAGACACGTGTCGGAGAAATTTCGGTGACACGCGTAGACATTTAGTACCATGCCTATTACATTACCCAATATACAATACTCTAATAAGCTCAACACTCCCCCTTGAGCTAGAGCATATATATCTATATTGTTTAGTTTGTTACAAAGTAATTTATAAGTTTTCATATTAAGTTCCTTTGTAAAAATGTTTGCAAATTGGTCAGAAGACTTTATATATATAGTAGAGATAATCCCTTACATTACCATCTCTCGAACATAATAACAATCCATCTCTATATACTTGATGTGCTTTTGGAAGGTGGGATTATTGACAATGTAGATCATCATCTGATTATCACAATACATGAACATAGGTACATCCACTGAAAGATTTAAGTCTATCGGGAGAGAGTGAAGCTATATCATCTCACAAGTAGCCTGAGTTATAGATCTATATTAAGATTCAATACTAAATCTAGAGATAACATTTTACTTTTTACTGTACCATATAACCAAGTTCCTTTCAATATAGGTACAATATTCTAAAGTAGACTTTCGATCTCCTCTATCTCTTGTATAGTCAGAGTCTAACTAGGCTTCAATGTGCAGATGATCGTTTTTTTATAAATCAGTCCTTTGCTAGGAGCTTTCTTATTGTAAGACAATACTCGTAAGACTCCTAGTGAATGTATTGTCCTTGATTCCAGCATAAATTGACTAAGAACTCCAACAATGTAAGCAATATCGGGACGTATAACTATCAGATAGATCAACTTTTCAATCAATCACCTGTATCTACCACCATCTTTTAGCAAGGGTAAAGAGTTGTCCTAGAAGTCTAAGCTCTGATCAAATGAAGTAGTCTCTAGTTTATACCTGAAGAGTCCTATTTCCTGTAGTAGATCTAATGCATATTTCCTTTGTGATAATGCCATTCTGTCTCTGGTATAAGCAAACTCAATACCTAAGAAATACTTAGATCTGCTCATGTCCTTAGTTACAAAATGCTTCTGTAAATGATCTTTCATCCTTTGGATGCCTGTAACATTACTACCAGTCACCAAAATATTATTCACATACACGATTAGTATTATTCAACCATTATCCATACGATTATAAAAAATAGAATGATCTATAACACAACATCGAAAACCACTAACAATGCTGTTGAACTTCTCAAATCAGACTCGTGGACTCTGTTTCAGGTCATAAATAGTTTTCTTAAGAAGAGACACCTAATTCTCCTCCTAAGCAACATACTTAAGGAGTTGTTCCATATGCACCTGTTTTACAAGATCATCATATAAGAATGTATTCTTCATATCTAGTTGATAGAGCTCTTAAGATTTATTGATAGCAATGGAAAGAATGATTCCGATTGAATTCAATCTGGCAACAGTAGAAAAAGTCTCAAAATAATCAATGCCATATTCCTATGTGAAGGCTCGTGCTATTAGACGTACTTTGTACTTGTTTATTATACCATCAGATTTGTATTTAATAACAAATATCCATCTGTAAGTTACAACATTAGTTCCTTTTGGCTTAGGAACCAATTTCCACGTCCCACGAGACACAAGAGCTTGCATTTCTTCATTTATAATTGTCTTTTATTACGGTAGTAAAATTGCCTTATGGTAGTTCCTAGGAATTGATTTACAAGTAATGGATAAGGTAAATTTTCAGAAAGTAAGGTAAAGACGATAATAGCTAACAAAATGGAAAATAAGATGTGCAGTGGAGAAACGTGTACTTTTCCGAATAACAATGGGCAAATGCAGATATGTGGTAGTAGACCTACAAATGATGAAGAAGTAGTGGCTGTGGAGAGACATGATTGTCGTTGGTATACCTATAAAGTACCAGATACCTTGTTTCCTGTAGGATGTGCATCATTGACATTAGTACCATTAGACTCAACAATGCAGGGTGAAGATATACTTTCAGATGATGATAGGACATTATAAAAGAAATACTGATTTTCAAAGAATGTAACATTAACAGAGACAATGTATTTCCTGGTAGCAGGAATGTAGTACTGATAGTTTCTTTGAGTACATGAATATCCTAGGAACACACAACAAATTGACCTTAGAACAAGTTTATTTAAACTTGAGGTCAAATCCTGAACAAAGACAACACAACTAAATACCTAAGGAGGGAGAGGAAAAGTATGTACATCAGTACGTAGTTTCTGATGTAGAATCTCCTCCCTAAATGGGGTGAGTGGTATACAATTGATAAGGTAGGAAGTTGTTAGAACAGCAATAAATCATAGATATTTGGGAATATGCATCTCAAACGTGAGTGATTGGGTAACATCAAGTATATGACGATGTTTGTGTTTAGCTACATCATTTTCTTGAAATGTACGTGGACAAGAGATTTGATGTATAATCCCAAGAGATTCACTATAATGGTGATGATTTACTTAAGTAAATTCCAAGGCATTATCAGTGTGAAGAATTTTAGGATAAATAGAATATTAATTTATTATTTCCACAAATTTTTTTTTAATAGTATCAAGTACACTGATTCTATCTTTCAACAAATACACCTATAACACATGAAAAATCATCAATAAAAATAATGTAATATTTATAACCTAACATAGAAGGTATTCTAGTCGGATCCTAAATATCACAATGAATCAACTTACAAGGACTCTTACTTCGAATCAAACGAAGATTATGAAAGATAACACGATGGTGTTTACCTAACTCACAAAACTTACACTGAAAAGAAGAAACAAATATCCATAAAAGGGCTTATTGTAGTTTCTAATGAGAAAGATGACCCAAGTAACGATGTGTGACATCTGGGCCTAATTATCCATTTTTATTTGTAAACCATGTGATTATTTGTAATATTGTTTAAATGATTTATTAATGGATAATCTGTTGTTTCTTGTTTGTGTGAGCTTGTGGTTGGTTATCTGTGCGGCTGTTTGTGATTTGGGACCAATTTGGGACTTGAGAGTGCACAGTCGTCTCGATTTGCGTGTTTGTCTTTTCTTCCTTTCTTTTCCTTTTTTTTCTCCTTCCTTTCCTTCCTTTCACGAGCTGCACACTATTTTTCCCCCGTCTCCTTCCCTTCCCCGACCCGTGCTACCAACGACACCGGTCCGTGCCTCGTCGTCTCCTTCGATGCGATGGGCGGCCGGCGCGATGCGGGTGGAGAGAAGGATAAATGGAGGCCGCGGCATGCAGAGAGAGGAGGAGAGGGAGAGGAGGAGAGGGAGAGGATCGACGCGTAACCGAGGAGGTGGTGAGCCGCTCGTGTGTTCCGTCGGCAGAGGAGGCTTCGCCGGGACAGAGGAGGTTCGCCGGGGGCTGAGCCAGGTACGCGACCCATTTTCCTTTCCTTCGTTCGGTGTTTTGTTAACAGTTGGTTTATTGCAAGAAAAAAAATTGTGATAAATGCATGGAAAATCGTAGGAAAATAGTAGGGATGATGGAAATGAGATAAATGATGTGAATGTGTAGGGATCATGCTAGATTGTGTGAATTTCGTGAGTTTAGGGTAGATATGTCCTAAATGTTTTAAGGTTTAACGTTGAGCATGTTTCCCTTGCGAATTTATATCTCATTGTATGGTTGATGGAATCATGAATGGTTTGAGAGGTTTTGAAGTAGACTTGAGGGTCTACATCCCATGATTTTATGGAAATTTATGGTGTATGTTTGGGGAGTCTGATTGGGACTCCCACTTTGGGCGAATTTCGTCGCTGCGGAACAAGGGTGTGCCCTGTCTACGAGGAATTTAGTATGCCGAAATCCTGATAGATTAAGCCAGATACCTGATTTCGACAGACCGAAAACACCCAGTCGTCTGAAACAGGGGGTTTCGGTATACCGAAACATGGAATTTCGGAATACCGAATTGATGAATGTTAAATGTGAATTTTAATGAATGTTAAATGATTTTAATGGTATGGTGGGTTTATATGAATGATGTTTTCCCATGTAATGACATGGAGGCATGTGGAATCCCAAACAAATGGATTTGTGTGTGGTTTTGGGTTTTAGACCCTATTAATAAATGAAAAAGATGATTTTATGTGGTTTTGAGTATGAGACCCAATTTATGACTTTAAGTATGGTTTTCATGGCTTGAGTTGGGACCCCAGTGGAGGGTCAAGTGTTGCAAGGAAATAGAGTCCTGCAACGAGAAGAATGAAATGAAATGAAAAATGGTTTTGAAATGGAACACTGATAATGTGGTTGCCGAGTTTATAGCGGTGTAGACTGAGCCTGGGTTTTCATACCTAGTTGTTCGGGTCATCGACGGTGTAGGCTGAGCTTGGGTCGTTGTACCTAGTTGTTTGGGTCACCGAGCTCGTAGCGGTGTAGGCTGAGTCTTGGATTTTGAGCCTAGTTGTTCGGGTCACCGACGGTGTAGGCTGAGCATAGGTCATTGGACCTAGTTGTTCGGGTCACCGACTGGGATGTCAGACAGAGACGTATCCCTGTGCACTTATGAAAATGAAATTGAGGCCGGTTGGCCGGGGCGGTGACATCCCGTACGGGGAATTTCATCGCGGTAGTGCAGGAAAGTAGGGGAAGGATGTCCTCGCCTACTGCTTGTGTGCCTGGTTATCCCTGATCAAGGTAACAACAGTAAAGAAAGTGGAAATGAATAAGAAAAGTGAAATGTGATTTGGTCAGGATTGGACTGATTAAATGGTTCGTAAAATCCTGAAAAGAAATGATGATGTTTTAACCAATTGTCAGTCAATGTTTATGATTTGGTTTTGAGTCCAATGAGGCATTGTGTTTTAGACTGGATCTGGTCAGAAATGTGAATTTGAAAGTGTGTTTTGGGAAGAAATCCCAAATATTAGAAATGGAAATGTTTTGGAAAAATGAATTCCAAAAGGTTTTAAAAAAAAATGTAAAGGAATGTTTCTGTAATTAGTGTAATTATGCTTGATACTGTGTTTTGGTAGCGTGCTTGGGATCGAGGCGTTATACGATGTTATATGATAAATGGCTCAACACTAGAAGCCAGTGATGTAAATCCTCAGAGGAGACGATGAGGCACGGACCGGTGTCGCTGGTGGCACGGGTCAGGGAAGGGAAGGAGACGGGGGAAAAGTAGTGTGCTGCTCGTGAGAGGAAGGAAAAGGAAGAAGAAAAAGAAGGAAAAGAAAGGAAGACAGTGACACAGATGATGATGACACATAACCACCAGAGGACGATGATGGTGACATTGGAGATGTAGTTCCACCTGCAATAGAAGAGTCTCAAAGACAAGAGAGTTTCAAAGGTCATTTAGCCCATTTATAAGGGAAGATGCATTCGTACATGCTACACAAGACAAGGATCATAGAGTTTCATTGTCGACGAAGAGATCGTCGTGATTAATAATTAGATGAAGACTCTTGAAGCAGTTATACAAGAGGATTTTTATTAAATTCACTTGACTCTTTGAGTATTTATGATTTGAGAGATTGGACAAGAGTCACATCTTTTAGTGTTCTAAGCGAACAAATTGGATTGGATATGAGTTCGTTCTTTCATTATGCACCTCTTCCAATACAATATGAAGAACAACTACTTGAACATCCTCTAAGTCATTCTTATATCTTTCGATAGTCTCAAGGAATTCCTCAGTCAATATTTATTCCACAATGGCTACTAATAGGATTCCTAATATAACTGCCAGTGTCACAATACCACTATTAAATTAATGAATACCAAATATATTATAGTCATATGTCTTAAAACAACTGCATATTGTCGAAGAAGTCCTAAATTCAATAATAAATTCATCATGAGCACAATATGATTGAACAAGAAGAAGAAGATTTTGATCAATCAAGGTATTCTTTGTGGTATTAAGCATATATGAGGTAACTTTTCTGAGTATTTTTGTTTTTAAACATTTATAACCATATTGTGGTGATTGTGGAAGTTGTTATTGTGAATTGGTTTTGGTTTAGGAAGATAGATGGATTGGTTTGACTTCATTAAGGTCTTGGTATTATGACCACATCTGTGCAAGGATACTTGAGTTTCAAGACAGAGATTCTGTGGGATGTGCGACTTTTTTCTCCCCTGAACATTTCCCAATATAACTCAAAATGTTACTATAATTGGAGGGAGCTTTTGATGGTATGAAATGCATTTCTTCTTCCAACTCGCTCTCTATTACGGGTCCTTTTGGCCAAGATGCCCTTGGATTCAAACTACAAACACTGGGAGTTTTAGCCTTTTGCTCGAACAACTGATCTCCCACCCATTACCACTCTTCCAGTCAGTCTCTTTTTTTCATTGAAAAAGAACACATCACAACTTTGAAGAGGGAGACCTGGTACTTATTCATGCTAAACTTGAAAGGCACCCAGCTAGAGCATTTAAGCTTCGCCCAAGGTCCTTTCAAAGTTTTAAATAACAAAACCTTTGTCATGAGCTGGAAGTGCTGTAACACCTGTAAAATTCACTTTGTAATTATTTACATTTTATGAATTTTATTTTCCTGAACAGGTGTTACTGTTCCGAGGCCCATTGTGTGGTTTGGTGCTTTTGGGCTTGGGCCTCGTGGGTTGGCTTCTT
>JAMKQA010079580.1:0-11898 GCA_024699735.1 Posidonia australis
TAATTTTGACTCCCATTGAATAGAGAGAACACCTCCCTCTTCTCTCCAGATCTAGGGTTTCATGTGAGGTTCATCTGTGGAGGATTGGATGCTTGGCTTTGGGCATTGTATTTGATTTCTTCTTCTCCACTCGGCACAACACATGCATTACAACTCAAGATATAAAATCACAAAGTCACAAGGGTCAAAAATGACCCAAGCCAACCACCACCATTGATAGGCCAATAAAGCATCATAAGTTCACAATGAATTCTAGAAATCATTTCTAAGCATTAAATTCATGCAATTCTACTCATTTCTAATCATTCTACACAATTTGGAGAAGGAAAGGTGGGATGTGGACTTGATACGACCTCCAGTGCACCCACCTCCCAACTCCATCCAACCACGCTCACCACCAGCCTCTCCATGTCCTCGGCCATCCTACAAGCTCACTGGACACCAAGGAAGAAATCTAGAGTTCTTTGGTCAGCCCAAACACACCACCTTTGCTCTTTCTCTCTCTCTGCACACTGGGTGGAAAAAGGAAGAAGAAGAAATGGGAATGAGGGGCAAGGGTGGAAAGGAGAGGGAAGAAGGAGGAGGAGGGGAAGTGCACCGAAAGGGGAAGAGGAGTGGCAGGGAAGACATGACTGGTCCTCTGTTTAAATACGCATAGTTGGTGGTAGTTCCATGTGTGCACCGCTGTCACTCAATGTGCATGTGCAGCTGCACGTCGCCTCAGCAGCAACTAGCACAAGCATAGGGCTCTACAACTGGTCTTTACCTGCACATTCACACGTGCAAAGTGGCACAAGCACGGTGCCCACAAAATGACAAGGTACAAAATAAGCCAAATGGTGGGACCCTAGAATAAAACCACAGAATTACCAAAACAACCTTGTGCTAGTAACACCTGCACATCATAAAAATTTATTAAAAGGTATATTTACAATTAAATGAATTTTCTAAGTGTTACACTTTTCCTCTCCTATAAAATTAGTATATTTAGATAGATAGATTCTGTTTTGATTTTTTTGCTAAGTTGTCTAATTTAACATTTGAATTTAAAATGCTCAATAGGGAAAATAAAAGCAAAATAACATAAGTGATTAAAAAATTAGAAAAAATAGGAAAAATAAAGGAAAAGTGGAATTCTGATCAATTGTACCTCTAAGGATCAATCCACATTTTCTCTCTCCTATGCAATTAGCATATAAGAAAGATTATAAATTAATAAAAAAAACTGATTTAAGGTAGGAGAGAAAATTTTGAAGCAAACTTCAAATAATATAAAAATAGAAAGAAGAGAGTTTTTTTTTGGCAAAAGATAACGTATCCTTTTATTGATAATGATAGGTTACAAGCACTAAGATTACAAGGACCATGGAAAATCCAGGAGTACTTAGGAGCACACACACGTGCTCACCTATTCAAAAAGAATAACAGCCCTTATAAAAACAAGAAGTAGAAAAGACAATAATCAAGAATTACAAGGAAGGGTAGGTAATGATGTAAGGAATATGAAAACCAGAAGAAGTCTCATCCCAAATCCCAAAAACCTGGTCCTTGCAAGGAAAAAAGAAAAAAGGATAGACACTTTTTCATGTACTCTGTCAACACAAACTCTTTTGGCAATGATACAAATAAGTAGATAAAGACTTCATTATCTTCTTTAACGAATGGAAGGAAAATCTGATCTATCAAAATTGCATATTCCACGTAATTCTGTTGGCAAATCACTAAAAGCACTATACATGGAATCCTTCGCAGAGAGACAACCTTGTTTAGCAAGAAAATCTACAACACCATTACTTTTTCGAAAATAGTGAGAGAAAGAAGAGAGTTGAAAGAGAATTGAAATCTAAAAAATCATAATATAAAAAAATTCGTCAATCAATCATTATGGTGAATTAAATGGATAACTTACTAAAAGATGATAATTTAAAATTAGAACTATAGTAGAAAAAAGATTTTGTGTGATTATTTATACAAATCTTAAATGGAGAGATTATATTGAGATTAAATGAAGAAATTATCTTGAGATTGAAAGAATGGAATGTGGGTTCCACATCCACACTTTCCCTCTCCTACAAAATTAATATATACTTTTTTTTTTTTTGCTAAGTTGTCTAATTTGAAATTTGAATTTAAAAAGCTTTAGAGAGAAACTGAAAACAAAATAAAATAAGTGATTAAAAAAATTAGAAAAAATAGGGAAAAAGGAAAAGTGCAATTCTCATCGGTTGTGCTTCTCATCAACATACTTTCTCTCTCCTATACAATTAGTATATAATATACCACATGTGTTCAGATTATTTTAATCCGTACAATGAGTAAATACTTCTAGGTTTACTCGTTGATTCCTATGGAAGAGCCATTAAGGAGTTTTATGTATATTTTTTTTATCTAAGGTCCTGTTTGGATCAAATTATGAGTGCTCAAACTTATCTATAATTTGATGTAACACATAATATGAACCAAACATCTTTGATATGTCTAATTGTCCATACACCAAATTGCAGCATGTGTAGATTAATGTGTATTTCGAATTCTATAATAAATTCATAGATTTTGGATAAATTTATTTTTCACCTCAATTTTAATTATGATATTTACATGAAATACAACTATTTATTACAAAATTATTGTTAAGTACCTTCTATCAGAATGAAAGAAACAAGAATCTAGATTTGATACTAACCAAATGAGACTTTGTTAAATTGTCTAAAGTACAAGAAAAAATAAGATAGTTAACTCCCTCAAATTTGGTGTCCATAATATTGATTTTGGAGATTCTTGTACTAAAAAAATCTCATCCAAACACATCTTAAGTCTCATAGAGATATGTTTTTATCACATCTATTATATGCATATCTAGTTGTTTTGAAGATAAGAGACTGATAAAAAATCAAAAGGTAAATTGCATTCATGATTGAAGATCATAATTGGTTCCATGTTTATGCAAGAGTCTTGGACTATGAATTTTGCTTTATAATGCACAATTTCATTTCTATTGTTTCTTTTAAAACTAATAGCCATTAAAACCAATAGGCATAACACCTTTTGGTGTTTGGACTAATATGCAACAACCTAGTGTTTCAAAAGTGAGTCTAACTCAAATTGTATTCCTTTCCACGTTTATCAATGAAATTTGGTTCAATAGCTTTATCATTGTAGGTGATACTCATTGTAATTTTATATGCGAAGATATTGTTAACAAGTATTTGATTTCTGTATAGCACTTTCTCTTGTATGTACATTACATGTTGATATCTCAACATTAGTAGGAAACACCTTTTATGGAGGTTTAATAGGTGTGAAAGGCTCAACTATGAGCTCATGTGCTTGTTGAATAAGTAATAACTCCACAAGAGTGGTAGGTACCTTCCTTTGTTGAGATGCTTTATACTTTAAAAAAAGTAATCTACCACGCTTTAAAGGTTGGTCAGACGCTTCAATCACTTATATTACATTTTGTCCTTTGGATATATGAATCCTTGCAAGGGTGTTTGCAACAAGGATGTGGGATTTAACAACCTTTTGGTTGTCTACAATTGCATTAATTAGTTGGTGAGCATTTGATTGCAAATGTAAAATCTAATGGATTTCATGCTCACATTAATTTATATGTAGGTCAAAATTGATATAATTGGGGATTTTCCCAAGTACTTGTTTGTCAGGCATTAGATGAATGTCTTGTATCTCCCATTTTGGAAAAATAGACTAATCAAATAGATAGTCTTCAAAGTGTGCCTTAAATTTAATCCCTAATTAAAAATTTAATGTATCTAATGATTAATGGAGAATCAAATCCAACATATGTATCGAGTTTCCATTGAGATCTCATCTTTGTTTTTTGTAGTGGTGCTATAGGAATGTATATGGCACACCTAAAATTCAATAAATAGGAAATATTAGTGAATGATCGTGGGCTTGTTACATTGATTAAAAGTATTTGAGACCTAATGTAACACCCGTAAAATTCATTTTGTAATTATTTACATTTTATGAATTTTATTCTTGGATGGGTGTTACAGTTCCGAGACCCGTTGTGTAGTTCTATACTTTTGGGCTTGGGCCTCGTGGGCTACCTTTTGTTTGCATGTCCCTGTGCGTGGTTGGCACTGTGTATTGTGGCATTGTGCCTGTGAGGCCCAAGTGTGGGGTCCTCGTGGGGCCCGCATTTGTGGGCTATTGGTTGTGGCTAGTGGTTGGGCGGTGTGGTTGGTTGCTCGTGTGGTGTGCCGGTGGCTGAGACGCATAGGTGAGTACGTTCTCAGCTACTGCAGGCACAAGCTTTATAAGCCACACTGCACTTCTCTGTCGCCATCGCCATCTTCTCCGTCCTTCTTCTTCCTTTCCCTTCCTCCTCAGTGGCGCATTCCTCCTCCTCCCCCACCTTCTTTCTCTTCCTCCCCACTCTTTCTTCTCCTTCCTCCTCCTTTCCACTCGTCTCCCCTATTTCCCTTTGCCTGCGTCGAGAGAGTGAGAGTGAGAGAGAGAGAGGTTGAGGGAGCGAAGCGGAGGGCTCGGGGTGGTGCGTGGAGCTTGGGAGGAGTGTCCTCGAGGCCGTGGTTGTGCCGGAGCTTGCCAGAGTCGGTCGAGAATCACCGGAGGTGTTTTTCAGGTACGCATTTCCACCTCGTGTAATAGAGAACATGAAATTGCTAGAAAATGCTAGGATTGCATGGAATCTTGGTAAATTTACTTTTCTAGAATTTATTATGATTTATTGAGAATTTATGGCGCATTTATGCTGATGGTTGCGTTTTGGGTCCTTTTGACCCTTTTGCCTTTGTGATTTTATATCTTGATGCATGGTGAATGGATTTTAGTTTTGTTTGTTGGGTTTTGGAGTAGACTCGAGGGTCTACACCATGTGTTTTATGCAATATTTTTGGTGTTTGTTTAGAGGGTCTGATCGAAGGTCCCAGTTGGGGTGATTTCGGACAATAGGGTTTGGGCAGTTTTCTTGTTTCACAGAATTCGACATACTGAATGGAAACGACATATCGAATCAGCAGATTTCGGTATACCGATTCTGTTCGGCATACCGTTTTTCTGTTAGTTTAAGTCCTCTGGTTGGAATTTGGTCTCAATTGAGACAATTTTGGACGGTAGGGTTTGGGCCGTTTTTTGGTCTCGTAGAATTCAACATACCAAATTGAAAACAACATACCGAATCAGTGAACTTCGGTATACCGAATTTGTCCAGTATACCAGTTTTTTGTCAATTTGGTCTTTTGGTCGATTCAGCTTACCGAATCATCCTAGTCGACCGAATCATCAGATTTCAACATATTGAATCTGATTATCGGCATGACAAATCTAGGCCCAAATGTACTTATAAAATGTGTTTTTCGATGGCTTTCTGGATTGTCGTGTTTTATCCCATTGAGATGGGATTGTGGGCCGTTAGTGGTGGTCCCTTGGGACACCTGATGCGCCGTTTTGCTGAGGTTTTGAAAGAATTTTCAAAGGATATAAAAATGGTTATGGAAATGGATTTCAAGGAAATAGTTGGGCTGGTTTGGAAAGTGTTTTCCTAGTTTTCTATGTGTGGGCTGAGATAGTATGGGACCGTGTCGTTGGGACGAGGGAATGTGACGACATTCTCGGGTGGTCCGGCAGGACTCCCTAGTTGAGGTTGGAGGCCGAGATACTTGAGGTTGAGAGGTGTCGGGTCTTGGAGGTATGAGACTCCTTGACTGTCGTCTCGAGGCTAAGGTTGTGTCCGTAGGTTGAGGTGTCTTGTTGCATGATGGGGAGGTATGATACTTTTGCTATCGCTATGAGCACTAAGGCTCGGGTGTTGTCGGGTGGAGGTTTGATACTCCCTCTTGAACACTGTGTGTGGAGGACACCGTGAGGAGGCGTATCCTGTGGTGGCTAGTGCGGGTGGAACACGTTCCCTGTAGCTGGTAGCATCCTGAGAGACAAGATAGCCTTCCTAGGGACGGGTTGGCTTGTGAGGGTTCTCTTGAGGAAGGGGAATTGTAGGACGATGAACGCTCTTGCATAGGGTGGCCATCACCGTGGCAGTGCAGAATGCTGGGGTCGCTCCTCAGTGGACTGCGTGTGGCTAGAGTTTGGTTGCTTGGCACTAGGCTTCCCGACTCACTATGTGTGGTTTTGGCCATTGAGGGCCTTTGTTTGTGGCTGTGGGCTAGTAGAGCCTGGTTTGTGGTTTTGATTGGTGTGGGTATGATTTATGAGGTTTTGAGAAAATGGTTTACGAAATGAATTTAAAAGAAAAATTAATTATAATTTTTTTTTCTGTGGTTTTCGTGGGGTGCGTACTGGGTGACTTTGGTCACTCATGCATTTTCCTTGTGGTTTTGGCTTGCAGGTGCAGACATGTGATTGGTTTAGCGTAGTGCATATAGATCAAAGTCCCCTAGCCACACACACAGGTTCCTAGTAGTTAGATATTTACTGTTTATCTTTAATTTTCCCATAATTTGATTTGTTTAAATTATTGACGTGATAGATTCTGGTATCAAAGCTCTATATTCACTAGGTTGCACTATACTTATGGTGTCCAGTCTAGAAACTCCATAGGTTTTGCATGCATGGTAGAGTCTACACTTGATTTCTCGACATGTTTTTCTAGTTGTTGCTTTGTCTGTGGTGTAGGTACTTTGCCTTTCTCCAGCAAGATGCTTTCTCGTGGTCGTAAATGCAAGGCCCCTGTCGAGGAGACCGAGTCCTGTGAGGACGTAGGCGGATGGAAGGCAGCTCATGCCGAACTGAAGAGCTTGGCACACGGGATTTCCCACACGTTCAGCAAGAGTAGTGCCAATGGACCGTCGGGTGACTCGTGGCTAAACCAGTTCACGAAGTTTTGTCTGCCGTCGTTCAAGGGCAAGGTTGGTGCTGAGGAGAGTGAGGCCTGACTGGAGAAGGTGGTGAAGATGCTGGAGAGCTTGGCGTGCCCAGAGGAGCATTGGGTTTGGCTGGCGACCTACCTGCTGGATGGTGAGGCAGATAGGTGGTGGAGGTCTGTGAGGCGACTGAAGTTCCCAGACTCAGTCACTGTTAGCATCCAGTAGAAGGATTTCAAGGCGGCCTTCTATGACAAGTATTTCCTTACTCATGTGAAGGAGCAGCTTTGCTAAGATTTCCAAAGTTTGGAGCGAGATTGAGTTCGCCCGGCTGGAACGCTTTGCTCTTGCCTATGAGTCTGAGGAGGAGCATGCGCAGAGGTCTCTGGATGGCTTGAACCTTGGGCTACGTGTGAAGATGATGGACTGTAGGTGCCACACTGTGGAGGACATAGTTAGGATGGCTTACCGCTTTGAGGTGGAGCATCAGATGTTTTTGGAGAGTCGTCCTAGAGGGAAGGGTAAGACTTCTTTTACCTCCCGGTTCTCTTTCTTTGGTCCTCCAAGTGCTAGTAATTTGGGTAGCCCTGAGAAGAAACAGAAGGCAAGGTCCAATGTTTCCTCTGCGGACCGGCGGAGTTTTGCTTGAAGTAGTGGAGTGGGCCTCAGTCAGATAGGGTCTAGTGCTCCTAGTGGGAATCAGTGCTTCAATTGTGGTCAGGGGGGCCACATCGCTGCCTATTGTCCTCAACCTAGGTAGACCTCAGCTCCTATGGTGTGCTATAATTATAGGAAGGCAGGACACATTTAGAGATCTTGTTTGGAACAACCTAAGAAGGCAGGAAGGGCACTGCAACAGCTGACTAGGGGACGAGTGTTCACCATCACAGCTACGGGCGTTGGGTCATCAGGAGATGTTGTTGAGGGTAAGGATGAATAGTTGGTTTTGTAACCCTCTGAGATATGCTGTAATCTCCTTGTAATATGGACATCTGCCTAATTGAATGGATGTATGGTGTTGTTTTGTTTGGCCATCAAGTTCTTTTATTGTGGCTAGTTGGATGGCCAAAGTGTTTTTTGACTCAGGGAGTTCTTTCTCCTTTATCTTTGAGTCATTTGCAGCGGAGTTGGGAGAGAGACCAGCTTGACTAGCCTTTCATCTCAGCGTGGCGACGCTACTGGGGGAGCACAGTTTGGCATGGAGATATCTACGGTCTGTCGACTTGATGCTGAATGGCAGAGAGTTCGACGCCAGCCTGATCGTGATGGACATGTAGGAGTACGATGTGATACTCGACATAGATTAGTTGGCGCAACAATTTGCTTTGATTGACTGTACTCGGAGGAGAGTTTATTTTGGGTCTCCTGAGGATGGGTCATTCTTTGTACAAGGTGGGTGTTAGGGTGAGTCTAAGCTTGTCATTTTAGCTATGAAGGCTTATAAGTCCTTGGTTAGGGGTTGTGTGGGGTATCTAGCTAGTATAGTTACCTCCATTTCTCTTGAGTTGGGTGTTCACAATATCACTGTGGTGTGTGAATATACTGACATTTTCCCTAACGATCTACCTCGTATGCCACCTCACAGGGAAGTAGAGTTCTCGATCGATCTGATCCTTTGTTCTGGTACTGTGCCGAAGCCTCCTTATTGCATGGCGCCAACAGAATTGCGAGAGCTCAAGACTCAATTGTAGGAGTTGTTGGACAAGGGGTTTATCAGGTCGAGTGTGTCTCCGTGGGGAGCACTTGTCTTGTTCGTCCATAAGAAGGATGGTTCGCTCCGACTGTGTATAGATTATCGGATGCTGAATCAGATTACGGTGAAGAACAAGTATCCCTTGCCCCGCATTGATGACCTGTTCGACCAGTTCTAGTTTGCATTGGTGTTCTCGAAGATTGAACTATGGTTAGGGTATCATCAGTTGAGGATCAGAGACCTAGACATTCAGAAGACTGCTTTCCGGATGTGGTACGAGCAATATGAGCTCATGATCATGCCTTTCGGCCTAACCAATGCACCGGCTGTGTTCATGGATCTGATGAATAGGATTTTCAACCCTTTTATGGACCAGTTCGTTGTGGTTTTTGTTGATGACGTGCTGGTCTATTCTCCTGATGTTGAGACTCATGCCTTACACTTGAGGGCAGTTTTGGATACTTTGAGGCGTCATCAGCTGTACGCCAAATTCTCCAAGTGTGAGTTCTGGCTAAGCGAAGTCATGTTCCTTGGCCATTTGATTTCTGGAAAAGGCATCAGAGTGGATCCTGCCAAAGTGGAGGCGGTGAGTAGTTGGGAGTGACCCAGGACAATGTCGGAGATCAAGAGTTTCTTAAGTCTGGCAGGCTATTATAGGAGGTTTATCAGGGATTTCTCCTCCATAGTTGCGCCTTTGACAGAGTTGACCAGGAAGAGTGTTCCTTTTTGCTAGGACCAGAATTGTTAAGCGAGTTTCCAAGAGTTGAAGTCTCGTCTGGTTTCTGCCCCTGTGTTGACTCTGCCTTTTAGAAGTGGTGGCTTCACTGTGTATAGTGATGCCAGTGGCTTTGGGTTAGGGTGTGTTATGATGCAGCATGGCAATGTCCTCACATATGCTTCATGTCAGCTGAAGGATAATGAGAAAAACTACTTGACCCATGATTTGGAGATGGCTGCCGTAGTGTTCGCTCTCAAGATCTGGCGACACTATCTCTTTGGGAAGCCTAAAGTAAATCTAAGGTCTTTATTGATCATCAGAGCCTGAAGTATATCTTTACGCAGAGGGACCTCAATCTGAGGCAACACCACTGGGTGGAGTATTTGAAGGATTATGATTTTAACCTATCCTACCATCCTAGCACACACAGGTGTAGACATGTGATTGGTTTAGCGTAGTACATATAGATCAAAGTCTTCTAGCCACACACAAGTTCTTGGTAGTTAGATATTTACTGTTTAGCTTTAATTTTTCCGTAATTTGATTTGTTTAAATTATTGTAGAAAATTTGAGACGTGACACCTAATAGTTCGAAGACGAATTAGAGGTGTTACAGGTAAGATAGCCTATTCTCATGTTATCATTGGTAGTTGAGATTTCATTGGGATCAAATAAGCAATCCATTGGAGTCTTTTAACGATTGACCTTGCCAACTTATTTTTGTTGTCAACAAAAGCTATGGGATATTCAACTTCAATCCCAACTAGGGAATAGTAATTAAAGAATAACTTAGATGTAAACTTTTTGATTGGCTAATCTGGAAAGTGAGTTCGTGATTTAATAATTTGAGCTAGCAATTTTAAGAATGATAGATTACTAGTTGAAAAAAGACATACATGAGACTATATTGTAAAGGCTTGAATAAGGACCATGAAATACTCAAATTATCCACTCGAAGGGTGATGGGGATTCAAATATAATTTTGAGTGGTAATGGTCTAAGTTTACCTTTTGGAGCAAACATGATAAGGAAAATCACCAACTTGGAGGATCTTTTGGTTCTCCAATTGATGTCCATGCATGTTATTTATGATCAATCACACTATAGTTGAACCTAAATGTTTGAGATGGTCATGTCATAAAATAAATATTGAATGGTCAATAAACATTTGATGGCAAAAGCTAGGGTGTCAAGGGATCGGGTTATAGATAAACTCATGCATAATCTATTTTTTGAATCCTTGTCCCATAACCCAATCCTAACCTATTAGGATTGCTAATTACATGTAGCATAACAAGTCAAATGTGTCAATCTTAAATAAAGATAAAAACCACACTTATACACACTTGTAATGAATATCACATGTACATTAACATGTAATACAATATGAAATATCTATGAATCATGCATAGTCATAAATTTACAAAACCAACCAATCAAATTACAAATCTTGCTTGATCTAATTTTTAATCCACTAATAGCAAAATCAAATAAATATGTTTATAACACTATGAGATGAAAGATTTATAATAATTCAACAATGATGGTTCGTACCAACAAAATCAAATAAATATGTAATACAATAAAGTAGTCTATGAATTTCATAAAGTAATATACACGTCATTGGATCCTTAATGGTTACTAACGAGTTAACTAATTGGGTGATATGTCTCACCAATGACCCAATCTTTAGCCTCAAGGATCCAACAAGTATAACTTTTTAACCCCATATCCTAAATTAATTTGTTGGGTCAAACACGTTAACTGGTTTTACTTGATCTGTTGACAACTTTAACCAAATCATGTGTCTCTAAGTTATTGTTGCGTGATAGACCAAAGAAAAATAAGGAAGAGTTTCCATGATGACTTTTCAATCAGATGATCGAAAAGTTATACATTAGAATTCTTTACCATCTTTATCACTTGTTTCATCTATTCATGTAATGGATCTATTCATCTAACATAAATTTTTTGATGAAATTTATTAAGAAGATCATCATAATTATGAGCCAAATATTCAAAGAGAAATAAACATTAAACATAGTTTGATTTGTTCAGAAACATGGGGTATAAGTTTTAAGTAACAAAAAAAAAATGAAAATGTAAAATGTTTCAAATAAAGAAAACAATATAGGCAACCATCAAATATGTTAAGTTTCAGGATTAGTTAAACAAGAAAATAATATGGAATGAAATGAAATGAAGAACAGAAAATAAGACAAATACCCAAATTTACGTGGTTCACCCAAATAAGGGCTACATCCACAAGACAGATAGGATCCACTATTCTTCAAAGGATTACAACACAGACCAAGAGTACAACTCTTGTACAGCTCGTACTCACATAACCTTACTGGAATACAACTCTGAGGATTACAACTCAGACACAGACCTCAGAGACAGAGAACAGGAATCACTGTCTTCTCTATTTTTGCTGTACTTAAAACACAGACCCTCCTCCTCCTTATATAGCATTGGAGGAGGAAGAAGAGGTGCAGATGTGCGGATGCAACCACGCGCGGAGCAGACACGTCGGGGAGAGAAGCGCTGCTGGGAGCAGGCGCGACGGCAGGGAAGAGAGGCACTGCTGGGAGCAGGCGCGACGGCAAGGGAGAAGCGTGTGCAGTTCCGGGGGAGTCGTGATGGCAGGGAAGAAGCGTGTGCGGTTCTGGGCAGGTGCG
>JAMKQA010079588.1:0-13650 GCA_024699735.1 Posidonia australis
CTTGTCTTCCATAATAGACTAGGTGGCGACTCCGTTTTATTTTGCCTTTTCGACGTGATTTTGCCGACCGATTTCGCATTCGTTTGCGGAACCTCCTCGCCGGCATGGTTACAAAACAACAATGACTTAAACATAAAGAAAAGGACTTAAAAGTAATGAAAGAAGGACCTAAGTGTAAAAATATTAAAAACTAAAGGACCTAGGCTAAATAAGCCCCCTTCGAAGATCACTGACGGATCGCCGACGTCTCCACTTCGGCGTGAGCTCAGACGATGATCCAGCGGCAGAGGAAGGCGGGCGACGCTCCAAGAGACTGGAGTGAGGCACGGTGAGTGTCTCTAGTGTGTCAGACGGGGCTGGGGCGGCCTGAGGCCCTCTCCCCATCTCTTGCTCCGGTGAGCGGTTGTCGACGTCGGAGAAGACGACGATAAAGGGAACTGGCAGCGACGCGGCGGTTGGAACGGTGCAGCGAGTACCAGAGAAGCTTCGAGGAGACTCTTGGAGGCGTCGGAGAGGACTGGGGAGGTCTGGAGTGCTCCTCCTGTCTCCTTTGCCGGAGACGACGACGACGGAGGTACCAGTGGCACTTTAGGCTCTATAACAACGTCATGGTGACATGGCGAGGTTCGTGACGATGTGGTGGGTCTTTTGGAGGAGGTCTTGAGTGGTGGGGGCATCTAGATGGCGTAGAGGGTCTCAATGGCGGCAGTCAATGGTTGACAGGGCTGCGGCGGCCATCTCAGGCACGGGAGGCCTGAAGGAACTCTCTTGAGTGTTGGGAACTCAGGGAGGAGGAGGAAGAAGAAGGGAGGAGTGGCCCGTTGAGCCTCGCCTGACCTAAGAGGCTTGCTGCCTCGCCAGTGGTGGTGAACCCACCACCGGAGGAGGGGGAGATGACTGGTAGGGTGGCCTACTCCGGCTAAACTCGTTTAAAAAGCTAGGGGAAGTCCTCTAGACCTAAGGTGTAGACACCCCGATTTTGAGGTGGCTCATAGGTAAACTCTCCAGATGTTGCTTTGGATGCGGGAAGCTCAACCACTTTTTGAATCCTATTTGACATTTTTAACTAGCCAAAGATCATTGCACAAACTGACCACAAGCCTATGGCCCAATTAGCAATTCAGGTAGCTAGTGGAGAGTACCAATGTGGAGCACCGAGCAGGAGCACTATAGTGGCACACCTAGCTGGAGCACCAAGGTGGCACACCTATCTGGAGCACCACCCTGGCGCACCAAGTTGGCGCACAGCCACTTTTCAGGGTACTGACTGTTGGCTTTCCATCTCCCGTACTTGTAACCCTCACCAGTGGATATTCCCTACGAATCTACGCCAGGCTCTTTGTTTGCAAGGCTGTCTGCATCCCATGGGAGTTACCCTTGTGGAACTCTATAAAAGGACCTCCATTGGCAACCATTTAGCACACTTGGTTAATCCTGAGCAAGCTATCCACTTACTCCAGCAAGTCTCACTCGTTTTCTTGAGAATATCATGGCCTTCTAAAGCATCTCCAGCTCCTCCAAAGCAATAGGGAAGTATTATCTTGAGTTTTCTAAGACGTAACACCTTGGGTAAGGTAGATTCATCTCCCTTCTTTTACTTTTAATCCTAGTTCTTGCACTGAATAAAGCATGTCATGAACTTCATAGATAATATGATTTTATGCTGCAAACTTGTCTTTCATCTCTGATTCTTTCACATTGAGAATCATGATTCATGCGCTCATATGCTAGGAAATCAGTAGCCAATATGCCTTCTATGTGTTTACCATTTGCATGAGATTATTGGCCTTATTAACTCTTACATATTCTTTAGAATCCTAAGCATGTATGCAGTCATCAACCTATGATTTGGCATGATTTGAAACTAGTGATAAAAGACTTTCATTTGTTTGTATTTCATCATGTTTCAGTCTCTTATCATCTGTATAACTGATCTGGGTTAAGGAAAAAATCATTGATCTCTGAAATCTGGACCAGATTCTGAATCAGACTGTAGTCTGATTCAGGGTTTCTGGGGAGAACCACTCTGGCACACCAAAGTAGCACACCAGAGTGGCGCACCTTACCAGAGCACCATTCTGGCACACTATTCTGGTGCACCTGTCTGGTCAAAGAGTAAATCACCCTATTTGCATCATAATCTGCATAGTTTCCTAGATGTTTTTGACTCTGATTTTCCTGGTGTTGATTCTCTGATATTATATGTCTTTGCATGCATGTTTTCAGCTTAAGATGATACTATTTTTAAAGACTTTTGCACTTTGCATATTTGGCTCATCGCTGAAATCTGGTAGGCCGATTGTCCCATGGACTCCTATATGGAGATTCTTATACATCAGTCCATGATCCAAATAGCGTGGCTGATTCTTTTTGTCTTTATTTAGCATAAAAAGGGTGATCTTGTGTGAGGCATGTCGCCTTTGAGCACAAGATCCATGTTATCTTTTCATGTTTGGATTTTCATAGATATTTAAGTTGCATTTTTGAGTTTACTAGGACTTTGCATTGCTTGACATTTTGGAATCCATCATATTACATGATATTGCATTGCATGGCATTCTATTTTTTTCCCTGGCACATTTTCCTACACCAAGTAGAGCACATAGGTGGTGCACCAGACTGGAGCACCAGTCTGGCGCACCAGCCTGTTTTCCAATGGCACACAGCAGCTTTTCACATGTTTTTTAGCATGTTTTCCCGTATGGAGTTGCTTTTGGTTTTCTCTACTTGTCTTCATCAATATATCAATAAGACCCGATTCTGTTTTTAGCCTTTTCCATACATGGTAGATCATGTTTTGCATCTAGTAAAGCAAGGATGAAAATCACTCGAAGTTCTTAGATCTTTGATCTTATTTATGCAATATCCTTGCATCAATGCTTGACCCGCGATACGAGTGATCCTTCTGAGCATTAGGACACACCCCACATTCCATGCACTCCTATTTAGCATAAGACACCACTCACTTAGCATGGCATTGCATAACGCCCTTGGGCGTACAGAAAAGGCTGAAAAGCCGACATTTCAGATAAGTAAATGAGAAATCCATAGAAAGACCGATTTTTCGGGCGCACGAGGGTGCCTAATACCTTCCTCGTGCGTAACAGGGATCCTTGCCCAATTTTATGATTTATGACCTTCTTTTCCATTGGCTCTATTGCACGATTTGAATGTTTTTAAGTGGTTTTCCTCGTCTTCCGTTTTTAATAGACTAGGTGGCGACTCTTGCATTTTTATCATTATTTTTATTGATTTGCCGTGACTTTGCCGACCCTCGCACATTTGGCCTTCCACACCAATCCCGAGGCTATCACCGGCATGGTTACATAAGGCGCATGCTCGGGATTGAAAGAGAGAGAAAAAGGAGTACCTAGTTGGCGATGTTGTCTCCCCAATGGTGCTCAACAGCGGTGCTTCTCCCGTGGCTGCTTTGTCTACGATGGTTCATGGGGGTTCTGGGTGGCCAAAGGCTTGGGGAAAGGCTCTGGGTGTGTGGGAATTTGAGGTTGTCGTGCTGGGAGCAGAGAGGACTGGAAGAGGAGGGCTATCTCACAAATTGTCGGTGGCCAAAGTCTTTTAAACTCCGGTGGGCTTTCTCCAGCCATTGATCCTTCTTCTTAGTCATTGAGGGTCGCCCGATGCTCGCGTGAGCTAGAGGAGAGTGGCCGGAGATCACGGAGGTTGCAAGATATGCGTCGGAGATGTTGAGAAGTCGCCGGTGTTGATGGGTTGACTGGCAAAGATTATAGGTGTCGTCGAAATTATTTTTTTCTTAACTAAGTTTGTGATTGAGGTATTAAATAGGGTATTGGGCTTAGTTTTGAGCTTGCGAGTGGGCCTATGATTTTAGTTCTTTTTTTTTTAGGTTTTTGTTTTTTGGGTTTTAAAGGGATTTAGGTTTTTAATTAGGTTTTATGATTTTAATTAAATTTCTGATTTTGTGATTTAAGGTTTAATTAATTGGTTCTAAATTAAGGTTGTTTAGGATTTTAATTATTTTAGGGTTTTTAGGATTTAATTAATTGATTAGGGTTTTTAGGGTTTTGTTATTTTAGGGTTTTTAGGATTTTAATTATTTTAGGGTTTTTTAGGATTTAATTAATTGATTAGGGTTTTTAGGATTTTAATTATTTTAGGGTTTTTGTGATTTAATTAATTGATTTTAAATTAGGATTTTTTAGGGTTTTATTATTTTAGGATTTTTTGTGATTTAGTTTGATTAAAGTTTTGGGTTTGAGTTTTAATTTAGATTTAATTAGTTCTTTACTTGATTTAATTAGGGATTTAGTTTAAATTTTGGTGTAATTGGTTTTTTATTAGGGTTTTAACTTAGATTTTGACTTCATTGATCTTTGCTTGATTTTTGTTTGGATTATGGTTTCTTTTTAACTAGGTTTAATTTTTTAATAGATTTTATTAAGTTTTACTTGATTAGGGTTTTAATTAGAGTTTTCACTTGATTAATTTGGATTTTGAGTGGTTTAAATGGATTTTATTTAATTTTGATTTTAATTAGGGTTCTTAAATGTTTTAAATGGATTTTATTTGATTTTGACTTTAATTTGGATTTTCATTTGATTAATTAGGGTTTTCACTTGACTAATTTGGATTTTAATTGTTTTAAATGTGTTTTGTTTGATTTTGGTTTTAATTGAGGTTTTAATTTGATTAATTTGGATTTTAAATGTTTTAAATGTGTTTTATTTGGTTTTAATTTTTGATTAAGTTAAAGTAAGCTTCTGTGGGCCTGAATGGGTTTATGTGGGCTTGAGTGGGTTTGTAGGTTTAGGATTTTGGTGGAGTTAGTGTTTAGATTTGGTGGTCACAACCAGAGCATCTTTCCAAAGGAGCCTGCTGTCAAGTGACTACAAAATTGGGGTGTCTACAGACTACAAGCTAAAGAATGGATAAAGATTCCTGTCACGCATGGGAATGGTATTAAGCACCCCTAAACGTCCAAGAAACCTGATCTTTCTAGTCCGACTCACTTACTAAAGGTTGGATGAATGCTTGCTAAGCCTAGATTGTGCTCTAATCATGCTAATATGAATGTCAAGTCAAGACCAAATGGATGTGCTAGATGCATGCAAAAACTACGAAGAAAACCATATGAAATGACAAAGAAAATCACATGAAATGACGATGTATTTGGAGAAAATGGCCTGGAAAAATTTACTGACATCAAGAGAATCAAAAATGCGACCGACCCAAATCATCATAATCATAGAAAACATTACGAAAATCAAGACAAAAAAATTGCAAAGAAGTCCACGTAAAACGATTAAATAGTGAAATATGAAGAAAATCACATGAAATGACGATGTTTTTGAAGGGAATGGTCCAGGAAACTAAACTGATATTAAAAGGATTAAAAATGGGGTCAATCTAAATAATAGGAATCATGGAAAATGTCATGAAAATCAAAAAAGGGAAAATAATCAGCGATTGTGTCAATGTGGGCATTTCGGTCAATTAATGTATGCCCTTGGGCAATGAAGTCCAAATCAAATCATAAATATCCAAAATGTGGAACAAAGGAAATTAAATCGAATGTCAAGTGAAGGAATCCAAAAACGAAATGAAAAAAACTCCACAAAAATCATATAGAATGTAGGCTTACTCAAAAAAAACGAAATGATGTGCAAATGCAGCGAAAACTATGTAAAATGCGTGAAAATTGGCCTAAATATGTAGAAAATGTTGAGGAATGATTTATACAGAGATTACGCATGACTTAGGTGCAAAACTAACATGCATGTGCATGAATTGATGGTCTGAGGGCAATTTGGTAATTTCACAAGGCAAATGTGATAAATGTGTACATGTGTATCATGCATGGTCTAATATATTCAAAATGTCAGGAAAAATGTTATTTACAAAAAAACACGAAAAGGACAAGGTTTTAAAAACAAGAAAATAATGTAAACATGGTAAAGGACAAGTACGGGGACCAAAGTGCAATATTCACAAAAAAAAGGAGAAATCTTGATTGAAATATATTCAGTGACTATTATCTTAGTGTGTAAATGATGGATTAAATGAAAGTGTGGCACTGAGATGTGTGAAAATTGTACCTTAGTAATTTCTTGAGAATTCAGGGTATAATGTGCAAAATTCACACATAAAGTGCAAATGTGGCTAAAATGTGAAATTAAAGATCAATTTACAATACAAACATGATTTTTTTAGTGAAAACTATATTTAAGTGCAAAATTATAAATAAAAGAAGTGAAAAATGTCAAAAATGAGTGTGAAAACAATTAAAACTCTAAATGATGAATTTGAAATTAGTTTAAGGGTCTGGATGCAGATTTCTTATACTCAATGGTTGTATGCTATGAATCTAAGGGCTTACATGCAAAATTTTAGGACTTAAATATGATAAAAAGTAGACTTTGATGATGATTAGTGTGATTATGAAGTCTTTCAGGGTTCAAAATGCAAATCTCATAGGGAAAATTCATTTTAAAAAGCTCTGAGGGCTCAATGCAAAACCTAAGGACTTAATTGCAAAGAAAACATGACTATATGGGTTTAAATGTGAGAAAACATGTATTAATGTAATAATTATAAAAAATTAAAACATGCAGGGAGTCAAATGCAATTTTTACAGAAAAAAATAAAGAAATAACAGTTATTTAAAACTACAAGGACTTAAACATAAAAAATAGGACCTAAAAGAACTGATTTAAGGACCTAAGAATAAAAACCTAAAAGTACTGAGCTTAAGCTAAAAAGCTACTCTTTGAAGTTCACCGGATGATCACCGACGTCCTCACTCTAGCGCGACCTCTAGCGATGGCCCAACGGCGATGCAACGGCAGGAGGGCTCTGACGATGGTCCAGGAAGCTGAGGAGGATGACGGCGGAGCTCTGTAGAGTGTTGGATAGGGCCGGGGCAGCCTGAGGCTCTCCCCCCATCTCGTACTCCTACGAAGAGTCGACCGACATTGAGGAAGATGACGACGAGAGAACTAGCAGCGACATGGTGGCTGGAACAGTGTGACGAGGATTGGAGAAGCTTCAAGGAGGCCTGAGGAGACTCCTGGAGGCGTCGGCGAGGACCAGGGATGTCTGGAGTGTTCCCCCTTTCCCCTGGGCCGGAGACAGCCATGGTAGAGATTGGGGCGACGCTCCGAACTTTGGAACGGCGACGTGGTTGTGCGGAGGGGTTCCTGGCGATGAGGCAGAGCTTCTTGATGCGGTGATGCGAGGCGGGGGCATCTAGGGGACTCCAGTGCTTCGACGGTGTCGATCGATAGTTGCAGGGCAGCGACGAGAGGCCTCCAGCTGTAGGAGGCCAACTGGACTCCTCCTGAGCAATAGAAGCTCAGGGAGGAGGAGGAGGAGGGAGAGGGAGGGGAGGCTCATGGGGCCTCCCTTGGACCCAGGAGGCCACTAGCCTTGCCAGTGGTGGTGAACCCACCACCAGAGGGAAGGAAGATGGCACAGGGGCAGCGGTCTCTGACGACACACGGTCCAAGAAGCTATGAATGGGCTGGACAGAGTTAAAGGGGGATGGTTCGAGGCTAAGAAAGAAGGAAAAGAAAAGGAATTACCTGAGTGAAGTCTCTATCCCCTCCGACGAGCAACGGTGGTGCTCTCTAGGCGACTGCTTTGGCGACGATGTTGAGGCTTCTGGGGTTGTAAAAGGTTGGCGGAGATTCTCCTGGGTGTTGTGGGTTGTGAGGGATTGCTCTGGGTGGATTCTAGTGGGTTCTTTGAGTGGGTTCAAGCATTGGAAGGGAGGAGAGATCGGTCTGTCGACAACCAAAGGTTTTAAACTCCGACAGAGTCTTCTCCAACCATCGATCTTCTCCAGCGAGGGCTGAGCGCCGTCCGATGCTTGCGTGAACTAGAGGAGATTGGTCAGAAGTCGAGGATACGCTCCGAAGACTACGGGATCTCGTCGGAGATCTTGTCGGAAAACTCAAATTGTCGTCGACGGAGAAGGCTTGCCAGAATTATTTTCTCTTTCCCTCAGTTTCTGATTAAAAAGGATATGGGGGCAGTGGGTTGGTTTTGGGCCTATGTTTTGGGCTTTGGGTTTTAGGATTTTTTAGATTTTTGTTTTTTTAGGGTTTTTTAAGGGATTTTAGGTCTTAGATTTAGGTTTTTAATTAGGTTTTATGATTTTAATGAAATTTTTGATTTTGTGAATTAAGGTTTAATTAATTGGTTTTAAATTAGGGATTTTTGGATTTTAATTAGGATTTTAAGTTTAATTAATTGATTCTAAATTAGGGTTTTGAGTTTAATTAAGTGACTTTAAATTAGGGTTTTTAGGATTTTAATTATTTAAAAGTTTAATTAAGTGGTCTTAAATTAGGGTTTTTAGGGTTTTGAATTTAATTTTGTGATTTTAAGTTAGGGTCTTTTAGATTTTATTATTTTAAGGTTTTTGTGATTTTAGTTAGGGTTTTTTTTTGGGTTTTATTATTTTAGGGTTTTTTCCTGAATTTAAATGGATTAAAGTTTTATGTTTGAGTTTTAATTTAGATTTAATTGATTCTTTACTTGATTTAATTAGGGATTTAAATTAAATTTTGATTTAATTGGTTTTACTTGGGATTTAATTTAGATTTTGATTTAATTGTTTTTTACTTGATTTTTGTTTGGATTAGGGTTTCTTTTTAATTAGATTTTATTCTTTAATGGATTTTATTGAGTTTTACTTGATTAAGGTTTTAATTAAGGTTTTCACTTGATTAATTTGAGTTTTAAATGGTTTAAATGGATTTTATTTGATTTTGATTAGGGTTTTCACTTAATTAATTCGAATTTTAAATGGTTTACATGGATTTTATTTGATTTTGATTTTGATTAGAGTTTTCACTTAATTAATTTGGATTTTAAATGGTTTAAGTGGATTTTATTTGATTTTGGTTTGGATTAAAAGTTTTTACTTAATTAATTTAGGTTTTTTGATGATTTAACTGAGTTTTGTTTGGTTTTGATTTTTAATTATAGATTTTGCTTAAATTAAGTCAGAATGGGCTTGTGTAGGCCTGAATAGGCTTGTGTCGGCTTGAATGGGTTTGTGGGTTTAGTGTTTTGGTGCAGTTAGGGTTCAGGTTTGGTGGTCGCAACCAGAGCATCTTTCCAGAGGAGTCTACTGTCAGGTGACTGCAAAATCGGGGTGTCTACACTTCTATAATAGCCCGCTAGACCCAAGAAACTTCTGATCTCTGCGACAATCCTAGGTTGCTCCCAACTGTTCATCGCCTCAACCTTGGTTGGATCCACTCTGATGCCTTTTCTAGAAATTAAATGGCCAAGGAACATAACTTCACTCAGCCAAAACTCATACTCGGAGAATTTAGCATACAGCTAATAACGCCTCAGAGTATCCAAAACCGCCCTTAGGTGCAAGACGTGAGTCTCAACATCAGGGGACTAGATTAGCACGTCATCAAAAAAAAAACACAACGAACTGGTCCAAAAAAGGGCTGAAAATCCTTTTCATCAGATCCATAAACACAGTTGGAGCATTGGTCAAGCTGAAAGGCATGACCGTGAATTCGTAATGTTCGTACTACGTCCGGAAAGCAGTCTTCTGAATGTCTGAATCTCATATCCTCAACTAGTGATACCTTGACCTCAAATCAATGTTTGAGAACACGGATGTAGACTGCAACAGGTTGAATAGATCATCAATGTAGGGCAAGGGATACTTGTTGTTCACCGTGATTTGGTTCAACATCTAATAATCTATACACAGTCAGAGTGAACCATCCTTCTTGCGGACGAACAAGACAGGTGCTCCCCATGGAGACACACTCGGCCTGATAAATCCCTTGTCCAGCAACTCCTGCAACTGAGTCTTGTGCTCTCGCAAGTCCGCTGGCACCATGCTATAGGGAGGCTTCGACACAGTACCAGAATCGGGAATCAGATCGATCAAGAACTCTACTTCCCTGTGACGAGGCATACCAAGCAAATCGTTAGAGAAAACATTAGGATATTCACGCACCACAAAGATGTTGTGAATACCCAACTCAGGAGAAGTGGAGGTAATAATACTGGCTAGAAACCCCACGTAGCCCATGACCAAAGACTTATAAGGCTTCATAGTCGAAATGACAAGCTTAGGCTTACCTTGACACCCACCTTGCACAAAGAAAGACCCATCCTCTAGAGACCTAAAATAAACTCTCCTCCATGTACAGTCAATCAAAGTGGACTATTGCGCCAACCAATCCATGCCAAGTATCATATCGTACTCCTGCATGTCCATCATGATCAGGCTGGCATCGAACTCTCTATCGTTTAGCGTCAAGTCGACAGATTGCAGATACCTCCATGTCAAACTATGTTCCCCCAACGGCATTACCACGTTGAGATGAAAGGTCAGTCTAGTTGGTCTCTCTCCCAAGTCCGTTGCGAAAGACTCAGAGATAAAGGAGAAAGAACTCTTTGAGTCAAACAACACTTTGGCCATCCAACCAGCCACAATAAAAGAACCTGATGGCCAAACAAAACAGCACCATCACATCCATACAATCATGCAGATGTCCAGGTTACAAAGGATAGTACAACAATCATAGAGGGTTACAAAATCAACTAATCATCCTTACCCTCAACTACATCTCCCAAAGACTCTGTGTTTTGAGCTGCAATGGTAAACACCCATCCTCTAGTCGGCTGCTGTAGTGCGCTTCCTGCCTTCGTAGGCGGTTCCAGACAGAATCTTTGGACATGTCCCGCCTTCTCGCAGTTGTAGCACACCACTGGGGTTGGAGTTCGCCAAGGATGAGGACAAAACGTAGCAATATGGCCCACCTGACAATAGTTGAAGTACTAATTCCCACTAGGAGTATTGGACCCTGTCTGATTAATGCAATCCTGCTACTCCCAGCAAAACTTCACCGACTTGTAGAGGAAACACTAGACCTCTCTTTCTGCTTCTTTTCAGAGCTACCTGAACTACTAGCACTTAGAGGACCAGCGAAAGAAAATCAGGAGGTAAAAGAAGACTTACCCTTCGCTTTGGGATGCACTGAGGTTTGAACTTTGGTGGAGATTGTAGAATCAAAATGTTCTAGCCAACTCAGCTACTTGAGTTAGTTAAAAGAAATCATTGAGACCTGTCACTAAGAAACTTTATCTTCAAGGATGGGGCTTATGTGCAATTTGTAATTTTGAAATCAATTGCATTAAGTTTTTTTTATCGCTAATATTTAGCTTTGGTCTATCTAAATAAGATAGCTTCCAGAATTTAGCTATGGTAAGGAAACCATCTTAATTGATTGGTAAAATTAAGCCAATCAAATAAAAAAAATATTCCACTGTTGGGATTTGAACACGAGTTGCTTGGGTGAAAGCTAGATATCCTAATTGGATTAGAGGACAATGGATTTTGTAAGACAAAGCTTGTCTTTTTTGTACTTCGATCTAGATTTTAAGGAACGTTCGCCATACAAAGATATTTGTGAATCTGAAAATACCCCTGCATTTTGATTGTTACCCATGCAGATTTTTGTTAATGTATTTCTTTTGATTTCTGTTGAAAAAATATCAAGGATAAAAATGTATATGATTATTAATATTTAACACCCACTTCCACCAATCAATGCAAAATGCTGACATTTACTTATTGCTCATGTAGGTGATGGATTATTGGTTTAAAGTCTGTTCCAATATAGGTCGAATCTATACAGACTCAATGATTTCAAAAGCTTCGAATATGTCTTACACGAATTAGAAAGGAAAAAGAGATGATGGTTGTCACACACTAAAAAAAACCTTACTATTCTAAGCTAGATGAATGGAACTATGATATGCAATGATGACAAATATCAAAAGAGACTATCAATGATAATAAGCTCGTCTTGTGTTTGTTGATTAACCTATTAATCATATGATTATCTAGTTATATATTGATATGCAACTACAAAAATCTAGAATCCAACAATAATCATAAGCATAAGACATAAAGGGGCATAGATCCAAAGATGATATATTAAAGTTGGAAAAAAAAACTCCAATAATCTTAAAGTAGGACCAAACTTCATTCCTAACTTGTATGTACTAAATATAAACCATGAAAATTTTCATATTTACTATGGAATATTAAACTAACATGCAAATAATGAGAGAATTACAAGTATAACATCTAAAATGGTAAAAAATATGGATCTATTGTCACAAATTATGAAAATTCAGATATACCATTAGACCCTTTTTTTTTATACACAAATGTCATAGAGTTAGTTTTCGAGTTAAACTTAAGAGAATATTCCATAATGTCTTTAACTTTTAATCCTTTTTCCTATTTCTACCCTCTCTCATACCATAAATAGAGATTTTAAACCTATAGATTTTATCATAAACCATAGAAATCAAACATATCAAAGGTCCTTCATCTCCAAGTTCATTGTCGTCACTAATGTCGTAGAGTTCTAGCTCTTTGTTGTTGACTGTGGAGGGAGGGTGTGAGGCTATGATGGCAATGGATAGGGTGGCGATGGAGGTGATGGTAGAGAGGTTGTTCGATCGGGTGATGGATTACAGCTAGCAGGGTGATGTACTATTAGAAAAACAGGGAATCGTGAGTGCAAATGTCCTCGCAAAGTCTTCACTAAGTCCTTATTAATGGCCTTCGCAAGGACATTATTAGGATAAAAAGTCCACGTAGTATACCTAGTTGCGAAAACACATTTGTGACAAAATTTCCTAGTAATGTACATGTAAATATTTTTGCAAGGACTTAGAGGAGAAAACGTTCTTGTAGAGTCCTTGTTGGAAATCTCTTCGTAATGTATACGTTATATCCTTACAAAATTCACGAGCTCTAAAAAAAATTTAAAAAATAAATATAATATATTTTTATATTAACGATTAAGAATTAAGAAATATAGTAAAAAATATCAATTGATTAGGATAGTGACACTCAAGTAAACACTTGAAATTGCTCTTATTCAGGAAAGACACACAATGTGTCTACAGTATTGAAGTTCAATAGTGGACTTCTGAAGCTAAGGGTGAGTTTGTGCACTTGGAAAGTATTATAATTGATTTAGAGGGAATTTAATTTCCGATTAACCATCTAAATCAATGTGTTTGTGCACAAGAGAGGAAATGATTTAAAGGGAAATCAATTCCACTGCTTTCCTAAGTATGTGTAAACATTATAGAATTCATTTCCCTACACACCTCTTGAGATTTCACTGGAATTCACCATCTTCTCTAATCAAGGTTGTGATAAACTAAGTTTCATTGAGTTCTTTCTTATAAATTAATAATTTTCACATAATTTATATTTGTTCGATATATAAAGATTTTAGAAAATTTATTGTCTAATAATTATGTATAATAATATTTATTTTATATTTGTATTTGTATGATAATATTTATCAAGTTATTTAAGAATATATAATTATTATAATAGACTTTGTTACCAAACATTAATGTATGATAATATTATATTATTTCATTTAAGATATATAAAGATTTTAATGAACTTTCTTATTGAATAATGGTAAATTATTTTATTTTTTTAATAATATATAATTTTACTGTCAAATAATGGTATATGATAGTATTATATTTTATTATTTAATAACATTCAATTATTTTATTAATCTTTATTATCAAATAATCATATACTTTAACATTTATATTATTTATATAGTAATTATAATATTTTCA
>JAMKQA010079589.1:0-10211 GCA_024699735.1 Posidonia australis
CCTAGTTTAGCAAACATTCATCAAACCTTTAGCAAGCATTTGGACTAGAAAGATCGAGTTTCTCGGGCGTACGAGGGTGCCTAACACCTTCCTCGTGCATAATAGGAATCCTTACCCATCCTCTGGTTAACAGACATCCGACCTTCCCATGTGCATCCCATGCACTCATCCTTTTGTGGTTTTCCTCGTCTTTCCCTTAAAAGACTAGGTGGCGACTCCCTTTTCTTTTTCTTTTTTATCCTTGCGCCTTCGCCGTCATCGGCACGGCTGTGGTCTCCTCTCCACCCCTCCCTTCGGGTACGGACACGGTCACAATTAGCATTTTACATTTTAAGCATATTAAAAGGGAGGTTTTCTTTTAGTGTTTTTGTATATTGCATCTTATTTTTATACATGTTGTAGCTAGACATATACTTTTAGTTGCAATTAGGAGGATAACATCCCTCGAGTAAGTATTTTTCCTTTTATTTGATATTATTTTGTAATTTACTTTGAGCATTTTTACTACATTGTATTAATCTACATATTTTTTACTTTGTTTTGCAAGGAAAAGAAGAGAAAGAAGAAGCTCACTGGTACGAGCACTCTTAGGTAACGCTAGTGTTGTCCTAATAAGGTAGTTGAACCCGCAACTATTACAAAATCTCCCTAAGTGTCTCGAGACTCAATGAAAGCGAACTGAGAGTGATAATCACACCGACTTCAACATACATGAAGTGGAGGAGTTAAATATAATCAAAGGGACACAAACAAGGTAACGAAACTCGATAAAACGCACTTCCTTCGTGAAAATCCCATATACGCACCTTCTAGGTGTGCTAAATTCACCAAAAACTCACCCCATCACTACAGAAGGATAAGGGAGCAACCACACACCATCATGTATTAAAATCTCTACTCAAAAACACTTAAAGGACATCTACATGGGTGTGTATCTTGCACTCTCGAGGTGAGCCAACCCGGCAAGCTCCGCAATGATTCGAAGTTTCCTCGCGACTCTCGACCACACCATGAGCAACTTCCGGCCATCTCCACGCTACTGAAACAACCCACATAGAAACCACAACCTGAAATTAATGGTGCAACCAAGAGGAAAAGAAAGGAGCAGGAGAGAGTTTAACGCCCAAGAATCTAACCACTTACTTCTTTCTCTCTCTCTCCCAAGCTCCCCATGCACTCAAAGATCATCGAAGGACGCCTCACGCCACCAGGGAATGGAGGAGAGGAAGAAGGGAAGAAATCTTCCCAAAGAATTCACCAGTATGTACTTATATAGGCAGCACCAAAACTCAGTGTGTTGTACATGATCGTTCATACGTCTAACGTATCATGCATGCATGCATGTCTAACAACCAAAGCTGTAAGTGTTAAATGCAGACTTCTATGTGTCTAACATAAGGCATGCCATAAAGCAAGTGTTGGACACCACTGATCCTACATTTAACATTAGATGCAGCCCATATAACGTCTAACACACTCAAATTCTAGATTAAATATCTAGTCAAAATACTACCTAAGAAACTGAGTCGTTACAATAATATAATGTAAACCACAATGTATTTCACCTACTTTTTTAACTCCAAATTCTTGATTTTTACTTGTGTCTCATTTAATTTTCTCATATTCAAGTTCTTTAGTCACTCTTTTAATTTCTTGGTGGCTGCAAGAAGTCGTCGAGAGAGATTGATAGAAAAAGAGAATGTGAGAGAATTGAAGGAAGTGTTTATGTCATGGGTGGGTCATTATCATTTGGTAAAGTAGTAAAAAAAAATTTTAAAATACATAGGTAAGGAGTTTTATGATAATTTGGGTTGGTCATATGACCCACCTTAACAACAAGTGACTCCTTTACTATGCACAAACATCTGTTAGGACAAATTATTCAAAGATCTTAACCCTTTTTAGGGTTAGAAAGAGTTGTTTATTCCATTATAAATCTAGAGAGACACTTGACGGTTGTTGCTTTGTCTCTTTCTTCATCTTTGTAATATCTTGAAGCATAGCGAAACCTTTTCTTTGTCATTATCTATAGACTTAGTCTTTTGTGGTGAATCATGTAAATCTTTTTCTCCTTTTTATTATATAATTTTATATGTGGTTGGTTTTTTCTCGATCTTCTGTATCCCTTACACTTCCACCGTAACAATCAGAGGATGCAGGTTTCATAGGAAGTTTAACTTCACGTAGCACATTGTTGGAGCGATTTCTTTCTTAAGAAAAATGACATCTGTACCATGATGGTCGTTCAATTATCTTCATCCGCGAAGAGACCACCAATCCTCATTTATCCATGAGGAAAGCATCAATGACAGAAGAAGTGACACATATGAGGCAGATAATTCCATACTCCAGGTCCGACAACAACACACCACCGAAGGAAGTACCATGCGGGCCTGGATTATGGTCAACTCCAAGTCCAATCATCACGTAATAACGACAACGGATGCAAAAAATAAGAGAACGATAATAATACGAAATCACAGCGAAGTTCTGTGCCGTGTCCGAGATGAAAAGAATCAGCAAGAGCTGAAAAGTAAGCATTGTACGTAAGTAGCTCATCAAAATGGGATCATGTGGGCTTCGCTGGAAGACGGCCGACAGCCCAAGCTACCAGTTCTTCCAGTCTGTAACGTGTAATACATTCATAAATTATATATGCAAAGGAATGGCTGTTGTATGTGTCATCGGATTCCAGCTACCCCTCCACACTCATCTTTGTTCCCTCTGTTTATCCTTCACATTCTTTTCTTAGGCAGCTTAAAATCAGACCGACCCATCTTTCACCATTCATTTGACATTTGACGTCCAAGTGTGGGTTGGTTGGTGCAAATGTAAATTCAACCGTGCCGAGTTGACTGACGACTAGTGGACCTTTCGTAAGGTAGTGGGGCCTCTTGAGCTTTCCTCCTTTATTATTTGGACAAAGGCTTCAGTGATTCAGTACAAATCTGTCCAAGGTCTGATGGAAGATATGAAACGACAAAGTTGATTTCTCTGCATAAGTTTCACAGAGGAGGCTGGAGGAATCAGAGGTTTGCTTTGCATGGTCTTTCCATGTGTCCCCTGAATAGTGGCTGGATATGGAACTGCCCCAGTTGTCCAGAAGGTAATGCAGAAGCAAATTTCTCGCAAGGCATGTATTGATGTGCTGTTGTCCTCGCTGTAAAGCCAAAGAGATGAGTTGTCGTCCAACTTCAATACTAAAAAAAATCAATTCGGTTTTATTAGTTCGACACAGTATTTTGGTCATAAAGGTAGCAGGTAAGCATATACTTGTGCCAGCTGCAATGTTTGTGTCCGTCAAATGAATACATGGTAAATTCCATCCCATCTCTCTGACTCCCTTCCTTACGTATGTAACCTATTCTTGTACGTTGAAGAAGTCAAAAATACAAGTCTTCCTTGTAGATAAGTAGATGCTTGTGTCAGCTACTTTTGCATCCCTGAAATCCATACTCCTAAGTTCCGTCCCATCCTTTTTCTCTTACATATATAGAAGCTCGGATTATATAAAAAGAATCCTACAACTATATCTCAACTATAGTTGGTGAGACTCATTCTATTACTCCTCTGTTGTGGCATCATCCAGTGGTTAACGTGAATTATCTATGATTGTTGGTAGAATTGTGCATATATAAAACTTTTTCCATAAATATGAATCTAAGTGGGACATCTATAGACAAAATTATGGATGAGTTTTATGTGCATATCACATGTCCTAAATAGTAATCTCACCTTTTAATTCTGTACATTTTCCCAATATAACTTGAAGAAGTAATATTACAAGTTTTTGCTGTCAGAATATAATACAGTAATAGTGTGATTAGTAAGTTTTTCAGAAAAACATCAATAGTTTTTTTTTTGTTTTTCACTTTTAAGAATATCAATATTATAAAAAAGACTTTTAAGAATACAAAGTTTGTTAGTTAGATGAGTGTGTTATTATCATGGGTGTCATATGATTGCATATGGGTTTCTCCCTTCTTCTTTTTCGAAACAGGTGATTGTAGTAGATAATAAGATCCAATAATTAGTACAAAAAATAGTCTAAATCACCATATGCATTTGGAACAAATTGGAGAGGATATACATCTGTGTTTACTTCAATTCCTTCCGGTCCCAACTCATTTCATGAGAAACCGACAACTGCTCTGGCACCTCGAAAATAATAGTGCCCATACTGCATAGGAGCCTATTGTAATACTATCTTCAAAGAAATTCCACAATTGAGATTTAAGCATCATAATAATTTTCAATTGAAAAACATCTTACGAATTTTAAGATATCAAATATGACACGTACAACTAAAGGGTATTTGGATTTGATTTTTGTGGATAAACTTTTTGTTGAATCTGATTCTACAAGCAATCTCGTCCAAAAGTTGTAGATTCTCGAAGAAACTCAAAATATCGACAGTGTTTCACACAAATGCACCGTAGAAATCCAAGATTCGACCAAGTGATTGATTTGAAGATTCCACTTGGTTTGTTAGAATTAACAAAGCAGAACTTGGTTACCGTCGAAACACTACCTATTTCGAAAGAAAACCATGTGACAAAAGAGCAGTCACCCATAACCAAAGTAAAAGAAAATAATTGTAAACACTTGTGTCTACGACTATCATGTCCATGATATCTATGGATGAAAAATAAAATTAACAATTACGGAAGCATGATGGGTAGAGGACACACAGCATGCATGCCCACTTATATTGTATCATGGGTGACTCACCCACTACCATCGTATTTTTCGGATATCTCAGCTCATATAGTATTCAAATCTACTATTATATTAATTTTTTTGAAAGTAATGTACTCGTATATTATTGAAAAATCCTACTCTTCCATGGGATTCATTCCCTCATTTGACGTTAAATTCTGGTCATGTGCATCTGAACGTAGATAGGATGTGCGATGGGTATATTTATACAGGAACTCTATTGATTGTATTTGCAGGAACAATACATCTGTACAGTGGCTACAACTACAAGCAGGGAAGAAGTGCCATCAGGGGCCCAGGAAAGAAAGTCCAAGTTCCGACCAGTAAAAAACCAACGTACAGCTCAACCAATGAGAATATTCCAAAGACTGGTGTGGATAAGTACCAAGTAATTCATGTAACGGATACATACTGTACCTTACCGTTTTTCCCTCCCGTTCACCCTTTTCTACTGATGCAATGATGGAGGAATACATTTTGCACTTGGCATTGTTTTCTCAAAATATATATCCCATATGTCCTTAAACTCCCATTGTCTACCGTCGTCCATGCTGCATGTTATCCACTAGGATGGTTGTTCCTAAGACTTAGCATGAACGCTGTCAAGTGGAAATTTGATATGCCAACCCAAACTTCATGTGAGCAAAAATTTCATACACTCGTCACAGGCATGACTCTGGTTCAAAGAGAAGAAAGAAATCAACAATGTCATAGCAAGATGACTCTAGAAATTGAAAGTGATCTAACCACCAATTGACTACCATGACCCTGTTTCATAATCTCAATGTGATGTTCAAATTCTAATGCCAACAATTGACTACCGTTTCAAAAAAAAAACAGAAAGAGGTCTCAACCTTGAAAATTGATTTCCTTCAGGAGATTGTGGTTCTATAATTCCTGTCAAGGTTTAAATCCTAGTGTGACTACCATTTTAAAAAAATAACTGAGCTTCTATTATCTTTATAAATACATTTTTTTTTGCAGATATTCATCCCAAACTACATGTAATTATATTCATCCCGAAGTGCTTATAGCTATACAATAAACTAATAGAAGTAAACCTAATCAAATGAAGAATTACAGGCTGACTACACATTTCAATAGTGTCAATTCATCAAAGAGGGTCATAAACCCATACCGACTCTCTTCCCTTGAGGCTAAGCTCTGTGTATCGTAAGAGTCGTTACTTCCAGAAGCAGTGTGGACAAGACAAGAAAACAAAGAACTGTGCATATTCAGGGGAAGTTTTCCACGTCAAATGGGTTCTCGCAACTCGCAAACAAATAACTGTGTATATGCAGGAAAAGAATTAAACACGTCCAATCAATAACAAGGACCGGTTCCAACAAAAGAAGAATTAAGAGGCCCATAAGTTCTTCTGGCCTAGTTGAGCCCCATTACTGGAGAACTGGACCTATTTCGGTCGGACTTCAAGTGATACAACTCCTAGCCCCAGAAAAACAACTGTAGGTTCAGACAGCAAGTCAGCAACCAATACCCTGACAAAAATTTGAAGCTCCATTACAGGTGTAAGCAAGTGGAAGTCCGGGTACTAGTTCACATCATTTGCTGCACTGCAATCTCGAGAATAGTGCGGATAGGCTATGACCCTAAACGCAAACCACAAGTACAGAATTTACCTACCACAGGTTTGAAGCAATGAATTAGAGCGAAGAAAACGGCTGAGAAAGGGCAAATCCCACAAAAACAGGCAGAAGTTTGCTGAAGCAAAGGGGTTAAAAGATCTTGAGAGAGTAGAGAAGAGGGTTTTTTTTTTTTTCTGAGAACAAGTTGATTAGACCAGGAAAAACCCTTCTTTGAGAACGCAAGGGACAAAAAACAACAGTTGACTCGCCTTGGCAAAATATGTTGCCAGCATCGAGTTTGAACCCAAATATGAGTCCCATCACTAAGGCTATCGAATTTTAAAAAAAATAAAAGGCATAAGGGACAAAGGCAAGTCACATGAAGTCAGTAAATCAAGATATCATGGAACAATTTTAGTCAGACAGGACACTAGACGACTAGACTCACCCTTAATTTAATCCATACCCACGTCTGACTCAAGGGACACTGAAAAAATCAAGCCGATACAAGGAGTTAAAAAATCTGTGCAGCAATCAAATTAAAGCTTTCTAAGTAACAGATTGATTGTACTAAATTATATCTATCCTGAGATACAGGGGAAAACAAGGATCATGATAGCAACATATGAAAAATGTAACGCTCTCCGCAGGAGATCCAGACATCGTCCCTGATAAGGTAGATAGCAATAACATCCAAAACAAGGCAAAGTTAATCTTGAAAATTGGTTAGTGACTCAGGATAAATAAGGACAAATCAATGTTTCCCAATAAATCTGACCTGTGATCACAGAATAGGTAGTCTGATCGGTTAAGTTAATCTACCGAGATGCCAACTGCTAGGTATTTTTCTACACCTCAGGTTTTCTCCATAGAAAAAAGCCTTCACCTCTTCCCATTTCAGCGTGACTAAGCTTCACAACATGCAGGGCATGTTAACTATAATAACATCTATTACCAACATGAAACATCCACTTTCATTTATCTGCATTTAATTGACATTTTGACTGATCTGTTTTAATCAGTAATATTTTTTACTTAAATGTCGCACTCATCCGAGGCTCTGGGCAAGCAAGTTCTAAACGAAAAATATCTCTTTAGGACATGTAATTTGCCAGAAACAAGTAAAGTCTGTAAATGCATTTCCTGCTCTCTCTTAGAAGATACCAGCTTTATGGAACTATCAGCAATTATATACCTACAACAGATAAGAAGTGGCAAACGTAGAAGCTAAACTAACACCTTGATTAAATCATTGATTTAAAATTTAAGGTGATGCTAAATTTAGTAATTCGAAATAAGACTTGGATGGCCTACATGAATATAAACAGAGAATTTTGCGATGCATTTATCTTTTTGGAACAGTGAGCCTCCAAAGCAACAAATCAATGAGCCTGAGCAAGTTCATGACATGTTGACAGTCAGGGAGAGCCTGAACAAATAAATGACAAGTTGAACATCAATAAGCCTGGGCAAATACATGACAGGTTGAATATCAATGATCCTGAGCAAAAAAAACGTGACAAGCTGAACATCAAAAGAGGAGTGCTTGTTATACTGTGAGCATAAAGAGAAAACTACATTGCATCAAAACCAAATCCAAGACACAAACCATCGTCCAGGAGACGTTCAAAGGCCACATAACAATTGTTATATTTGTAACAACAACAGTCAAATAACAACGTGCCATCCATCATCATCCCATTTCTGTTTGTTTCTTTGTTGTTTCCTTTAGTCAGATACAAACCCAAAAGCTACAGTGAACAACCTCAAAAACCACATTGTTCCAATCGTTGACCAACCAAAGAACGCATTGTTCCAGCGGCAAGCAATATGAAAGAGAAAGATATCAAGTTCGTCTAAAACCGCTCCCAAGCAACAACAAAGACATCCAATCGGTGTGCAAGAACGACACAACAACCCAAGAAGAAGAAGAAGAAGAATAAGAAGAAGAAAGAAAACCGATCTGTCAGCTTCCAAAATCACTAGTCACTACCGTCATGATCAAATCCCACAGCAACTGCTACTACTACTGCCTGGCTTTCCCCTGTTTGCCGCCTATGTACACACTACACTACACTACGCTACACTAGGTCTTATGATCAGATCCGCACCTCAGAGCTCGATCTTTGCCGAAGAAGCCTCCGTCCCTCGGCCTCCATGGAGAGTGGTGTTCTTCTCCCCTTCTTTTCATTTTGCCCCTTTTGCCTTTTTGTGCTTCGGTTCTCGTTCCCGCTTCAGAGGCGGGGGGATTTATCTAAAGAAGGGAGGAAGGAGGCGTGGGGTTTGGGGCTTGGGTTGGGTGTTTACGGGGACTGCTGCCGTACAGGTGCGCTCTCCGGTCGTGATGGGTTTTGCGTCCGTTGGATGGGGATTGGACGGGTGGGAACTGACAGTGGTCGTACCAGGTGAGATATGCGTGGGTGAGGTGCATCCTGCATGGGGGTTATTGGGACAGCACGCAATAAAGATGGCACGAGGTTTGTAGTAGACCTGTAAATTATATTCTCATCGACTCAGACTTATCATGTTATACTTGTCGTGTAAATTATATACTTATGGTGTTACTGTGTTTATTATCTTTTTACTAATATTTTTTGTACGGTGGAAAAATTATATTTGATTATTAATAATATAATAATTTTAAACATATATAAAATATATTTATATTTAATTTGGTAATAATATACTTAATAATCTATTATTAATGTTAAATATGTATTAATTTAGTTCAATCAGTTCCAATCGTGTTAAATTAGGTAATAATCGTGTTCAATTTAGTTAATATAAAATTATGTTTATTAATCATAAATCACATAAATATTTCAAAATAATTAAGAAAATTTATAACTAAATTTTATTGTATTATCATATCGTGTCGTGCCGTTTCGTGTAATCGTATCGTGTCAAGAATTAACAGGTCTAGTTTGTAGTCTATTGTTGGTTGAACCTTTTATATTGTAGGGTCTGTTTCTTAAAAAAATCTACGAAGACAAGATTTTCAAAAAATTGGAGTATTTAGGTAATATGGATTATTTGGAGATGGTTTGTAAATAAATAAACTTATTTGATAAAAGAATAGGATTATTTGGAGATAATAACTTTTGTCTTTGAAACAAAAAAAATCAACTAAAATTGAATTTTTACACTGGTATAATTTGACATGTGAGAGTTATTTGATGCATTTAACACATCAAATTAATCTTTCCAGTGTTTAGTAAAAAAAAAAAGGTCATAAATATTTTTTTATAAGTGTTGGATTATAATCCAACACTAACTAACGGAACTCATACTAGATAACATAAGAAACTTAATAGAAACTTGAATCTTTTATTCTCTCTTCTTTCTTCCATTGTTTCCTCCAAAACTCTAAGCTCTTGTTGGATCCATAATAACTACTGAAGTAAATCTAGAATAACAATTATTATTCTACTTGGTTGTATAAAATTCAAAATAGATCTAATTAATATAGAATTATTAGACCACAAGAAGGATAAAATGAAGTTATTTTGAAATATACATGTCTATGGGATGTTTATTATTTAAGTAAAAACAATATATATTTAATATGATTTATACATGTCTTTAATTAGATATATATTTTAATAATCAAGTTACTTAGTATTAGTTTATATATTTTTCATTTATTTCAATACTTATTCCATTTTTCAGTTAAAGCAAAATTTCTTCTTAGATACTTATTTACTTTAAAAAGAAAATCACTTCCAAACAAAAATAACAATAATATTAGACTATTAACAACTTTTTCCACTTACTCCTACTTTTGTTATTTTGCATTTATAGAGGTAGACATGGAAAACGGGTCGGGCCGGCCCAGGCCCGGCAAAAACGCCCGCTGGCCGGCCCGGCCCGCGGGGGCCCGTCGGATAGGCCCAGTCCGGCCCGCGG
>JAMKQA010079592.1:0-10187 GCA_024699735.1 Posidonia australis
GTTGGGTGCCTTTGAAAATTAAACTCTTCACATGGCTTGTATTATCCAATCGAATTCTCACTAAAGAGAACTTGCTCAAGAAGGGTTGGCAGGGAACTAATAATTGTATTTTTTGCTCCTCTTTTGAAACTGTGAAGCACCTGTTCTTATTCTGCCCTTTTGTGCAGTCTATCTGGCACTCTCTTTCCAATGAATATATTTATCCAGCTTTTAATACCATAGAGGACTTACTTGCAATACCACCTGCCATTAAATTCAATGTCACCTTAGCTGGTGCACATAGTCTGGTTCTTGTTGTCATTTGGTTTGTTTGGTAGGAGAGAAATAATAGAATCTTTAGGGGTTCCCACAGGAATCTACTTATGATTTTGAATGATATCATTGCAATGTTTCATTGTTGGATAGATTCTTTGGCTACAGGATTTGAAAGGGCTGAGAATTTGCTGGCAATATCTGCTTTTCAACAGAGCAGAGAGGGGGAGCAGGTTTTGGCTCCTGATAGTGAGACGGCCCTTGGAACTCCATCTATCCAAGGCCATTTTTAACCTTTGGTTAATCTGTTATAGTTTCTCACAGATAGTACTTTTTGTTTTGGGATGTCAACATTTAGCCTTCGTTGATGGCTTTATACTTCTCAACAATTGAACAACATATATTTTTTGGGCTTTTGGTCACTTAATGTGTGACAGGGCATTATTTTTGTAATATTTAGGTGGACTTTAAACACTACTTTTTGGTGACTGTAATTTTTTATTAATAGAAAGAAATACAACTACCGATTAACCAAAAAACAATAAGTACTAATATCAAGTAAATAAAATAATAATATTTAAGTTAAATATCTTCAAACCATACATTCCAGAGGATTAAAGGAAGGAGACAGAGAAAATTAGATGATAAAATATCACAAAGAAAGTCTCTACTTAAAGTTACATAATCTAAATTTCAAAATCTAGCAAAAAAGAAAATGGTCAAATCCATATTGAAGCACCTACTATTCAAGATTTACCTAATCGCTTGAATCAATTGTTGAATGAGTAATAGGATCGTAGACAGGTTCAGAAGCAGAATTAAGGTCTTCAAGAGAAATAGTATGGCTTATGAAAAGACCAATTAATAGAATTAGCAATGGCCTGAGCTACTTGGGGTTGGTCCGAATCTTATTGCATTTGCTAAATAACTTGAGAAATGCTCTCCTATCCCTGACCTGTAAGAAGATTATCTATCTAACATGTCATGAGTTGCAGAATTTGAAATAAAATTAAAGAAAGACTTTTACCCTGATTTCTAAATATCATGGAGTTTCTATGCAGCCACAAGCACCATTGGATAGCAAGAACAAGCACGTTTCATCCTTTCAAACTTAAATTAAATTTAACTAAACTGAACAAGGAAAAAATATCACAAATTCAAATGGTGTTCAGGCAACTAGTATTGTTCAAGAAAAAGTCCTAGACTGCCAAAGACACTAAACAATGTAAGAAAATATGGAAAGTAGTTTCCATATCATGTCCACAGAAGACACAATGAGGTGAGCCAGTCCATTCTTTTCTAAGTAAATTGGCTCTAGAAAGAATTTTATCATGAGTAATAAGTCAGGCAAAGACTTTAATTTTCAGTAGTGCTAAACATTTCCAAATACTATTCATGAACTGAGGCCTAAGTCCACCATCATTTAAGAAATCATAGCCACTTTTAATAGAAAATATATTATTAGAAGTAAGAGTCCATTACAGGTAATTATCTGCCTTACTAGATAAAGTAAGGGACTCCATAATGTTTATGAATTGGTGCAACAGAGGTGAAATCTGATTAGAACTAAAAGAGCTAATTCTATTATTATTAAATATGGCTAAATGGTTGGCACTGTATTTCGTAAGCATGTTTTCAATAGTGCATTTCTTATTTGTAGAGATGTAGTATAAATCAAGTAAAGTATACTTCAAAGCAATGTTGTTTGTCCATTTATTTTCTAGAAAATTGTTTTTTCCCCCATTGTTCATTGTTAATGAAGAGAGGTTATTAACGATCTGAAAACAAGTTCTTAATTCCTGCCAAATGAGTGAGGCCCTATTGGAGGCCACATTTAAAAGAGCACTAATGTAATTATGAGAGAAATATCTACTTTTGACGAGCTCAGGCCATTTGAGGTACATGTTATTTACAAGCAATTACCAAAGCAACTTATATTTCAATGTAGTGCTAAGATTTCTAATATTTACTATACCCAGTCTGTCTTACTCCTTATTTCGACAAATATTTTTCCATTTGGCCAAATAGTAGCATCTAAGGGAAGTTGAGGTAGATTTCCAAAGGAAATTTAGTCAATTTCCAACACTACCCTCACTAGGAGATGAAAGACTGATAAATAGTAGGTGGATATAATAGATTGAACAAAGTTTATTAAAGTGAGTCTACCTCATATTAATAAATTTTTGGCTTTTCATGTGTCTAATTTTGCTGTTAGTTTGTCCAATTTGGGTGACCAATCGCTATATGATATCTTTTTATAATGTAAAGGCAGACCCAAATATGTAATTGGAAGGGAGTTAGAATTACGACCTAGAATATTAGAAAGTCTATTAATCAAGAAATCTAGAACACCAATTCTTGTGAGTGAGGACTTACTGAAATTTATTTTTAGACCAGAGCAAGTCTAAAAACTTCAAAGAATTCTTTTGAGATTAATGACACAGTTCTCTGTAGGAGATAGTGATTAACTCATAATTCATGCATATTTTATTCCCAAATTTATCTATTTTGTATATAAATAATGCTACTTGAGGCATTTTATGTAAATTTTGTAGGAACTTGAGGACTCAGGAAGAATCTAAGAAAAAATAGGAGAAAAAGAATAATTGTGTCAGAAAAAAAAAGATTTTTTGCATGGAAAATTCTAGAGCTACGTCAAAAGGTCAAACACACATTTTCCACATACGTAAATACTGGTAAAATATCAGTCAAAAAGTGGAAAAAGTTAGAGAAGATCTTGGACAACATGGATGCCTCCCAAGTGTCTAGATGCAGATCCAGTGCCTCTCAAGTGCCCACATTAGATACTTTTGACTCTATCATCTTAGGATATGATTATCACTTGTAAATATCTTGTATTCAAAATTTAAGATTAAATTTTGTATTCGGATTTGTCTCCAACATAAGCAAGTCCTTGTAAGCCTATAAAAGGACCCCTTGTGTAGATCTAAAGAAGAGCTTCCACCTTCTAGGTTTAGACTTCTTCTTTATATTGTGAAAGACTCTATTTTTTGCAAAGCAAAAGGAGGGAAAGCCCTCAAGTGTGATTGTATAATCAAAATCATGTACAAGTTACATATTGACACAAGTACATGGCAACATCAAACAAACCCCCAAGGCTCCAGCAAAATGAAAGTGCACTCCACAAACACAAACTGGGCCAAAGAACACAGCCCACAGCCCGGCCCAACCAAAACTAAGCCCAAATATAGTGGAAATTAGGCGCAAAGATCGCAAGCTTCAGAATGCTCGCAACATGGGCCCATAGGACAAGCGACGGTCTGATCTTGAATGATTCATAAAAAAAAACGGCTATTCCGCTCGACCCAAAGGTAGTAGGCAGTAGCAGCCACTGTTTGGAGTTTAGTCTTACGTTGATTAACCAACGAGAGCATGCAACCCATTAGGAGAGAGGCCAGATCGATAGCCTGCGGGAGGGAGAAAGACACCGTCGCTGCATGCAAAACAGAAGCAGAGAAGGGGCAGTCGAAGAAAAGATGTGGCTGATCCTCATACCCACACTTACACAGCACACACCTGGAAACAATAGCCAGCCTAAAACAACGGAGGCGATCCTGAGTCTTAAGCCTTCCCTGCATGGCCAGCCAAACAATAAACGCATGCCTCAGAATGTGGCCAGGAAACCAAACAGCAGAAGTCTAGGCACATTTGTCGAAGCGATCCCTGATGGCCTCCCAGGCTAAAGCAGAGGAGAACCCACTGTCCTGATTGGGAATCCAACGACCCGTCGATTGCTCGATCAGCGTTGTTGCGAGGCTCCGAATAGCGAGGATGCTGCGCCAACCTAGGAGGACCGACGCGAGGTAGGCACAGACCAGATATCAAAGTGGTGCAAGTATTTACAGTGCACTCATCCATCCCAGAGACCATCTGAGGCATTAGCGAGCCACCAGAACCTCTTAAGCATTGCAACGTTGTTCAGGTCGCGAGTCCTCCGGAAGCCCAACCCACCTTCATCAAGTGGTTTGCAGCATGCAGCCCAGGAGACCGTAGGCAACCCCCTGTCCTTACAGAAGAAATGGAGTGCCACACGTTCGAGATCCAGGAGGGTAGAAGAAGGGAGCCTAAAGACTGCCATCCAGTGCAGGGGAATCGCCAAGAGAACCGCCCGGATAAGCACGCACCTGCCAGCATAACTAAGGTGGGAGGAGCACCACCTCGCGAGCTGACGACTGAATTTGTCGAACAGCGGCCTGCAAATACTCAACGAAAGGCGCTTTGACGTCAGGGGAAGCCCAAGATACGTTGCAGGAAAGGAGCCAAGCGGAACACCAAGGATATCCAGGATACAATCAAAACTCATATGCAAACCACCAAGGAACACCACACTCTTCGCGGTATTGATGTAAAGACCAAAGTAGCTGGCAAATTGGTCAAGCACATTGCGAATGCCAGAAGCAGAGTGTGCCTCTCCTCGAGCACAAATAAAGAGGTCGTCCACAAAGAGGATGTAGGAGATAGCCCGCTGACCACGTCGCAAGGGAGAGATATCCTGGTTCTGGACAGCAACACAGAGCATACAAGAGAGGCCCTCCATCACGATGATAAAGAGGTATGGGGCAATTGGGTCTGTGACCATGCCGGTGGAACGCTTTGGCGCGGTTCTCCACCAACTCCGGTGTGTGGAAACACACGAGGAGATCCGATACGGTCACGGCTAAAATGGTGAATCCGGAGGAAGAGACAAGACCCGAAAATACCAAAGGAAAGACAAAAGGATAAGGAAAGGAGTCGCCATTTAGTCTTTTAATTGAAAGACGAGGAAAACCAGAAAAACACAAAAAGGTAGAAAGCGAACAAGATGCAAAGATGCATGTGTGATCCGTGCCTAATGGATAATGCAAGATGAATGTGGGCCAGAGAAAGGGTAAGGATTCTGGTTACGCATGGGGAAGGGGTTAGGCACCCCCATGTGCTCGAGAAAACTCGGTCTTTCTAGGTTTCCTATTGTCAATGGTCTGCTAAATGCGTGCTTGCTTATTCTATATGCTCATGCATGAAGATGACTGGAAACATGCCAAATCAAAGTAAAGAAGTGAAATCAAAGGAAAAAGTTAATCCGAAGTGTCGAATGTAGGCATTGTTAATGCTGCTTTACTGTACGCCCTTGGGCGATGAAGAAAATCGTGAAAATCGTGAAATTCTTGGAAAGCGTATCGCAAAACATCAGAAATTGGGATAAATCCAAGAAAATCAAAAATAGGGAAATAATCTTTGTTTCGGGACCATGTTGGGTTTATAAGCCTTTTACTGTACTCCCTTGGGCGATGGAAAACCAAAACAAGTGGAAATCAAGGAAAACTAGGAAAAGACTAAGCTTGGAACAAAGCTAGAAAAGCGTGCACTGAGTAAGGAAGAAAAGACGGGAAAAATCGCGCAAAAAGATATGAAAAGTATGCAAAATGCAAGTGTGAGTGCAAATCTGAAAACTCTAGGGGGTTTTGTGCAAAAAGCCCAAATCCGAGGAAAACTGACATTCAAAAGCCAAAATCAGCGAAAATACATCGAAAAACACATTCTATGCAATTGTGAAGAAATCTAGGGTCAAATGTGCATCCCTAGTCAAAATGAAGTTCTCTAGGAGTCAGAATGTAATTTTACCACAAATGCATGCATGCACATCAATTCAACACAAAATCAGGGTAAAAATGCAATAAAAAAGGCTCAGAAATGATCCAGGAAGTTTCAGGGGTAAAATGGTCATTTTACCCCTGAAAACAGGCAATCAGAGTAAAATAAATGAAGCACAGGGGCTAAACTGCAAAAAACCTAGCAAACAAAGCATCCAGAAGAAATTTAGTAAAAACAGAGGGTTAAAATGCAATTAAACCATGAAAACAAGCTTCTGGAATGTTTTAAAACAAAGTCAGGAAGTTTTATGCAATTTTCACAGCAAAATAAGTCTTCTAGAAGTTTTCTGTAAAACATAGGGATCTAAATGCAATTTGTCCAATGAAAACATGCTTCTGGAAAAGTTTCAGAGAAGTATGAGGGCTAACATGCAATTAAACCATGAAAAACAACTATTCAGAGAGTTTTTGAAATATGCAAGGGCTTAAATGCAATTAAACCAGCAAAATAAAGCTTCAGAAACATTTTTGAAAGTACAAGGGCTTATATGCATTTTTTACTATAAAAATGAACTATTAGAAACCTTTTGAAGAAGCTTAGGGGCTCACATGTAATTTTCACAATAAAATGAATTATCAGAAACATTTCAAGGAAATCCAGGGTCTTCTATGCAATTTGTCTGAAGCAAAACACATTTTACAAACTCAGAAAACATTACTTTAAATGTTCAGGATAAAACATGTAATGTTTTCAGTTAAAACTTTATTCGAAACATTTTAGAAAAATGATGGAAGGACCTAGATGTAACAAAAGGACCAAAAAGTAATTCCAGAAGGACTTATTTGCAAGGAAAACAAAAACTCCGGATTTTATTCAAATAAATTGTTTTAAATGTTTTTTTTTAAATGAAAAAGAAACGACGGTCGCCGGCGACGGAGCTCACTGCCGCCGACCGCCAAAGGAGGGCAAACAAAACCTTCCCGTGGTCCGATCTTATCAGAATCCACGGGAAGCAAGAGGGAGAAAAGAGGAAGACATCCAACGGACTGGATGGGTGATCCAGCCCTGGAACGGGCCTCCACCTACCTCGCCAACAAGGTGCTCCGGCGAAGGCAACGGGGAAGAATGAGCTCTCCGGAGGTTGAGGAGCGGTGGTCCACGGGTCCTGGTGGCTGCGGGGCGTTGAGAGGAACCTCCTCCCTTCCCTAGGAGCTGAGTGGAGTGGCAGAACGGCTCTGGCTGTCGACGGCGGTTGATCTCCGGCGAGGAAGGTTGCAACGGCGCTCTAGCGGTAGTGGCGCAGATCTGGGGGCTCGAGAGTCTTCGTGGGAGGTGGTGGAGTGATCCTGGATGATCGGAGGTGCCCTGTGATGCAGGAGGCGCGCGGTCTATCTCTGGACTCCGTCGTCTTCTCCGGCGACTGCGAGATCTAGGCGATTCTCCAGCGGGCGCGGTGTGGGCTTCTAGAGCGGCGGAGCGGCGAGGCACGGAGCGGAAAAGCTCCGGGGAGGCCAGAGGAGGAGGAGGGAAGACTCGAGGGTCCAGGAAGCCTCCTGGATTGCTTACCCCACCTCTGTCGTCGGAGTTTGGCGACGGCAGGGCACCGGAGAGCGATTCCGATCAGAGAACACCTCTGGATTGCTTGGAATCGCTCCAGAAAGAGAGGAAAAGACCCAGGGGCTATGAATTAAAGCTGGAGAGGGATTCAGAGAACGTACCTAGTTGGAGGCAATCTACCGGAGCTCTGAGTTGCTCCTCGAGCTCAAGATTCTCCCTCTCGCTCCCTGCTCTCTTTGAATTCTCTCTACTCTCCTTCTCGTGTGGTGGAAAGTTCTGAATGCTCCTTTCTTCTGAATTGTTGGCTGCCTCCTTATATAGGCCATCAGAACCCAACAAAAAAAACTTGTAACAAAATGCTCTCCCCCACTCGCAACAGACTGGCCCACTCCTCTAACAAACCAGACGCTCCTCCTAACAAACTAACAGACACTCCCTAACCGTTGTCCCCTCCTGTTCCCTTGGCTGCCGGCAAGAGATGGACGGCGATCCAGAGCTCCGACGACGACTGATCGAACGACTGGGGCTGCTCTGAATTGCTGGCTGAGTGTGGCTCGGGCTGGGCTGCTGGATTGGAGTGGGTTCAGTGGTGAAATCAATGAAGAAAGGATAGGTCCATGGCTGAATTGTGAGATCAGTGGAGAATGGGTTCAATTAGTGAATTTTCTTCGAATTTGTTGTGTTTTTGGGAACTTAGTTGAAAGACTTTGGGAAATAATGAGGGTAAAATGAAATGTTGGTTTGAGAGAGAAGAAGAAAATGTGGACTGTGTTAATGTAGGCTTCATGGGCCTCCATGGGCCTATGCAGGCCTTGTGAGCCGGCATGGACCCAAATGGGTTTGAATGGGTCGAAATGGGCTAAATGGGCCTCCATGAAGTCAAATAGGCCTGAAATGGGCTTGTGGGCCCAAATGGGCTCAACTAGGGTTTAATGGGCCTAAGTGGGCCTTCATGGGCCCAATTAGGTTTCCATGAATTAAATGGCCTAATGAGGGTTTGAGCTCAGCCACCACATCTCCATCCTGTAAAATCAGGAAATTGCGGTGTCTACAGATGCCCCTCCCTGAGCGAGGTTGGAGGTCGAGTAGAACAGAGACTGATGCTTAGGGTTGACAAAGACACCCCACGTGAAACTACAAACAAGAGTAATCCACAGGTAATCAGCCACTAGTTAGGAACATACCAGGGGTCCGCACCAGAGATCCTGCCGCCACAGTCGAGGCCAAGCACAACAGATTAAGAATTGACAAGATGACGACCAATCAGCTCCTAAGAGACATGACTGGTTGTCGCACTTGTCGCAAAAAGCGCCAGACAAGACTCACGGTGCCTGCTGACCAGGAAATGACTGATCACGAAAGTCATCCGGGTAGTTCGAGCTACCAGCCTAGAACAACGAGAGGAAACAAATAGAGTGGGGGAATCCATCAGGCACCACTGGGATTGCCCGGGTAGTTCGGGATACCAGCCCATAAGAGGAAATGAACAACAATCACTCTAATTCCGTCCATATGGAGCGGAACTCAAAACAACACAGAGGTTCACCTAGAAGGAAATGGACCAAACCAAGGAGGAAAAAGGACACCAAGATTCGTTCCAACAGAACGAACCTTGGAAGGGAAAAAACACACCAAAGTAAAAGAATACCAGGATCCGTTCCATCGGAACGAACAGTGGAAGGGAAAATCACATCAGGATTTGTTCCATCGGAACAAACCGTGGATGGAGAAAATATCAATGTAAATGAAAACCAGGATTCGTTCCATCGGAACAAACCATGTATAGGAAAAGTCACACCATGATTCGTTCCATTGGAACGAACCGTGGATAAGAAAAACATACCAGGATTCGTTCCATTGGAACAAACCGTGGATAGGAAAATTTAGAACATTAAAAGACACCAGGATTCGTTCAATCAGAACAAACCGTGGATAGAAAATTTCAGAATATCAAAAGACACCAGGATTCGTTCCATCGGAACAAACCGTGGATGGGAAAATTCAGAATATCAAAAGACACCAGGATTCGTTCCATCGAAATGAACCGTGGATAGGAAAATTTAGAATATCAAAAGACACCAGGATTCTTTCCATCAGAACGAACCGTGAATGGGAAAATTCAGAATATCAAAAGACACTAGGATTCGTTCCATCGGAACGAACCGTGGATAGGAAAATTCAGAATATCAAAAGACATCAGGATTCATTCCATCGGAACGAACCACGGATGGGAAAATTCAGAATATCAAAAGACATCAGGATTTGTTCCATCGGAACGAACCACGGATGGGAAAATTTAGAATATCAAAAGACATCAGGATTCATTCCATCGGAACGAACCGTGGATAGGAAAATATCAATGTAAATAAACACTAGGATTCGTTCCATTGGAACGAACCATGGATAGGAAAATTCAAAACATTAAAAGACACCTGGATTCGTTCCATCAGAACGAACCGTGGATAGGAAAATTCAGAATATCAAAATACAACAGGATTCGTTCCATTGGAACTAACCGTGGATAGGAAAATATCAATGTAAATGAAAACCAGGATTCGTTCCATCGGAACGAACCGTCGATAAGAAAATTCAAAACATGAAAAGACACCAGGATTCATTCCATCGGAACAAACCGTGGATAGGAAAATTCAGAATATCAAAAGACACCAGGATTCGTTCCATCGGAACGAACCGTGGATGGGAAAATTCAGAATATCAAAAGACACCAGGATTCGTTCCATCGGAACGAACCGTGGATGGGAAAATTCAGAATATCAAAAGACACC
>JAMKQA010079595.1:0-10548 GCA_024699735.1 Posidonia australis
TTAGCATGATTAGAGCATGATCCAGGTTTAGCAAACATTCATCAAACCTTTAGCAAGCATTTGGACTAGAAAGACCGAGTTTCTCGGGCGTACGAGGGTGTCTAACACCTTCCTCGTGCGTAATAGGAATCCTTACACATCCTCTGGTTAGCAGACATCTAGCCTTCCCATTTGCATCCCATGCAATCATCCTTTTGTGGTTTTCCTCGTTTTCCCTTAAAAGACTAGGTGGCGACGCCTTCCCTTTTATTTCCTTCTTTCTTCTATCCTATCCTTGCGCCATCGCCATCTTGGCATGGCTGTGGTCTCCTCCCCACCCCTCCCTCCAGGTCGGGCATGGTCACAGTACCAAAGATCTACTGTGTTTAATATACAATACACAGATGATATTATATTATTTCTATCAACTAAAGAGAAAAATATGATTAACATAAAAAGAATTTATGTCGTTTTCAATCTTGTTCTGGACTTAAAATAAATTTTCATAAGTCATCACCCACAAGCATTGGTGTGAGTTAGCAATCTGTTACTAGATTCTGCAATATCCTTGGTTGTGGAGTTGCTGATCTGCCAATTATGTATCTTAGACTGCCTTTACACTATAGGAAGGCCACTTTTAGGGACTGTACTTTAGTTATTGAGAAAATATCCAATAAACTTTCTCTTTGGAAAGCAAAATTTCTATCCTTGGGAGGTCATTTAACTTTAATAAATTCAATTCTCTCTACCATTCCTACATACTATTTGTCAGTGCTTTATATACCTGTTAAGGTAGAGAAGGAAATAGATAAGCTTTGAAGTAGATTCCTTTGAAAGTCAATTTCATCTACTAGAGAAGGCCTCCACCTAGTCAATTGGGCATCCTTATGTAGATCAAAGATACAAAAGGGATGGAGGATCATAAACTTAAGAAATTTAAATTTTGCTCTTAAAAGCAAATTGGTATGCAATTACTATCTGATTATTCTAATCTGAAATGGAAAGTACTTTTAAAGGCTAGATATTTCTCTATAGCTTGGTCAGGTGCTTTGCTAAACTCCTTAATGACCAAATGTTCCCCTTTATGGCAAAACATTAAAGCCTGTTTTGAAATCATCAATTGCTTTACCTCCTTCAAAGTAAATAGTGGTGGTAATGTTATGTTCTAGGAAAACAAATGGTGGAATGGAGAAAAGCTGAAATTTAAATTCCCTAATTTATACAATGCATCAAATTATAAGAAAGCTTTAGTTAAGAAAATTGTGGACTTATTTATGTCTGACTTTGGTAATTTATTTAATCTATCGAAGGTCTTACAAAGGTAATCAACCAAATATACAATTGCAGGTAGATATGCTAGCAGATTTATCGTACGTAATTATTTTAATGCCTAGTAGGGATAACCTAGTGTGGAAACTAACCCAAGACAGTATGTATTCAGTTAACTCATGCTACAAAGTCTTAAATGATGGAGGTATTAGATTCTCATTACATGAGAAAATCTAGAAAAGTTGGGTGCCTTTAAAGATTAAATTATTTCCATGGCTAGTATTATTTCATAAAATTTTAACAAAGGAGAACTTGTCCAAAAGAGGATGGAGGGGTTCCGATATTTGTATTCTTTGTAACACACATGGTGAAACCAATACCCACTTATTCATCCATTGCTCTTTTATAATGGCAATTTGGAATTTTTTCACATCCACTTCTATGTACCTTGGCTACTTTCAAATTACTGATCTGTTTAACTATCCATCTATACTTAAATTTAATTTTACCAAACTTGGATGGTATGTCTTGATTCAAGTCATATTCTGGTCGATATGGTTGGAATGTAATCACAGAATCTTTAGATATTGCAGTAAGTGTGACCATGTCAATGGAACTCTACATGACTCCACGGTGTGCGGAAACACAAGAGGAGTCTCGATATAGTCACGAAAAAGATGGTGAATCTGAAGAAGGAGACTAGACTCGAAACAATAAAAAAAATAAGAAAAGGATAAGGAAAAGGAGTCACCACCTAGTCTTTTAATGGAAAGACGAGGAAAACCAAGATGCATGTGAATGCAAGAAAAAGATGCAAATGAATGCGTGTATGCTCCATGCCTAATAGATGCAACACTTGGCCATTACGGGCCAGAGAAAGAGTAAGGATTCTTGTTACGCATGGAGAAGTTGTTAGGCATCCCCATACGCCCAAAGAATTCGGTCTTTCTACGTTCCCAGGTTGCTAATTATCTAGTGTGTGTATGCTTGTTTGCCTCGAATGCACATGCCTAAAATGAATGCGAAAACATGTCAATTCAAAGAGAAGAAATGAATAAAAAAAGAAAAAATGATAAAGAAAAAAATCCAAGGGACAATGTAGGTATTGAAAACGCCACTTTATTGTACGCTCTTGGATGATGAGGAAAATCGTGAAAATCGGAAATGTTCGAAAAGTGTCACGTAAAACAGTGGAAACTTAAGAAATCTGGGAAAATCAAATGAGAGAAAATAATTCTCATTCGGGTCCATGTCGGCAATGTCAAGCTAGTTAATATATGCCCTCGGGCGATGAAAATCCAAATCAAATCATAAATCATGAAAATAAGAAGAAATCCACAAAATAATGCGAAAACTAAGCTTGAAATAAGTTTAAAATGTGTACATGATGTAAGACAGTATGCATAAGAAAATATGCTTAAAAAAATGGAACAAAATGTGCAAATGAAAGCATAGGTGAAATATGTAAGTTTCTAGGGGCCTCCGTGCAAAAATTACATGCTCCTAAGTAAAGACTGAGGTCTAAGGTTAAATCAGCAAAAATGTTTAAGAAAATGCATTTTATGCAATTTTAAGGAAGTTGGGGGTTAAATATGCAAAACTATGCATTTTTGGTAAAAATTAGGATTCCTGGGGTCTAAATTGTATATTTGCCAGCAAAACATGTGTTTAGTGTAATATTGAAAAAATTCACGGTTAAATGTGCAAATTAGTGGACTCATGGATGAAAATATGAATTTCTAGGGTCTGATTTGCAAATGTGTCATAAAAAGATACATTCAGTGTAATTTTAATGAAGTTCAGGGTTTAAAATGAAAAGCTGTACACTTTTGAGTAAAAACCATGAATCTCAAGGGTTTGGTTTGCAAATGTGCCAGATAATCATATTTTAAGTGTAATTTTTGTGAAGTTCAGGGTTTTATGTGCAAATTAGGGACTTAAGTTGAATGAAAACAAAATGAGAGGGTTTTATGTCAAAATTTAAAGCCTATGAAATATTTAAAAAAAAACCACAAGGATTGCACTGCAAATTTACAAAACAAAACGTTCTTAAAATGATTTAAAAAAAAATACAGGGATTGATATGCAAAATAATGGACTTAAATGCAAACAAAAGAAAAGAAATGAAGTTTTCTTAAAATAAATTTTTAAAAAACATTTGACAGTCGCCGACGACGACTATCTGGGATGCCATCTTAGGCTTCCCCCATGCCTGATCTGGCATCCAAACACGAGGGAAGCAAGAGGGAAGAAAGAGAAGGAGATCCATTAGCTTCGGTCGGACATCTAGCAGTCTGGTTCCCCCTCCCACCTCGCTCGCCAGCGTCGCGACTCCAGCGACAGGCCCGAAGAAGAAAGAGCTACTAGAGGCGACGGAGTGGCGATCCAACGTTCCAAGAAGGTTGACGGCGTGGAGAGGAGAGTTTTCCACCATCTAGAGGCAAGAAATGTGGTGTGAACCTCGCTCCCAACCTAGCTCTGTGTCGTCTCTGACGACGTCAATTGCGGGAGGAGATCGAGGCTTTGGGGTGTCGAATTGCACTTTAGGAAGATCAAGGGGAAGGAGAGGAGTGTTTTCACCAGACAGGAGGGAGTGGCGATGCGTGAGCTTCCCGGACAATCTTCACTGTCGCTCGTCTTCTCTAGCGAAAGTAGATGCTGCAGCTTAGGTCTAGAGCTTGCGATGAGACGATTTAGTGCCTCCAAAGGCTTGAGGGAACGTCGGAGGAGATCCTCTGATGTTCAAGGATGAGTTGCGCCTCATGAAATGGCCAGTCGAATTCCACTGTTTACCTTCTTCTTTGGCGATGGTGTGGACGATAGTCGGCGAACATCTTCTAGAGGCCTTCTGAGAGGGTGTCGTGGCATTCAAAGAGGCAGAGAAGCAAGAAGGGTGGGATCTTAGCCAATCCCTAACCTCTAGGACATGGGATGCACTCTGGACTCATGCCCCCACTCCTCTCACTGGAAAAATGAGTCTAGTGACTCATAAAATTCACATTTCCTGCCAGGGAGCTCGATTCTCCTCTGGAATGAGTCTAGGGAGTCTGAGGAGGACCTAGGAAACAAAACACAACCAAAATTAACTAGATCAGTAGCCTTACCTGATCTGGCAGTGAATGTGGCTGCTGGAGCTCATTGGAGACGATGGCCGGAGTTGACCTGAGCTCTAAATTGCCTCCTCTCCGCGTTTCCTTACCGATCTGAACTTCCTTTGGTTGCTCCAGTTGCACTGGTCTAAGTAATTCCCCTTGGTTTCTCTCCTCTCATGCTTTCTCTCCTTTTCTCTCCTCTTTCCTCCTCCTTTCTTTTTTCTCTTGCAACTGGGGGGTATTTATAGGCTTGCAATGGCTAAATAGTTTGTTATGTGTTGTTATGGGTGGTTAAAGGTTGTTATGGTGGAGTGGAAAGTGGTTAGGAATGTTATGGTTTGTTATGGGTTGTTATGGTGGAGTGGGAAGTTGTTAGGGTTGTTACAGTGTGTTATGGGTTGTTATGGGTGGTTAGAGGTTGTTACGGTGGAGTGGGAAGTGGTTAGGATTGTTATGATTTGTTATAGGTTGTTATGGTAGAGTGGGAAGTAGTTAGGATTATTATAGTTTGTTATGGGTTGTTATGGTGGAGCGAGAAGTGGTCAAGGTTGCTATAGTTTATTATGGGTTGTTATAGGTTTTGAATTAGTGTTTAGGCTAGGTTTATGGTTTTGACTAGTGTAGGGTCTAGCTGCAAGCATATGGGGTGTCTACAAATACCCCTTCCTAAGCAAGGTTGGAGGACGAATGGAGAAAAGACCGATTCTTAGGGTTGAGAAAGACACCCCACCCACTCTTATAAGGAAAAGAGAATAGGATGAGAAGCCTACCACTTTCAGAGCACACACTGAGAATCAAATGGCACAAAGTTATTGGACTTATGAACTAGATATTTTGGGTTATCAGCCCACTCCAGACAATATAACGGTTGTCAACTACGTAGTTTGGGCTACCAGCCCAAGAGAATGGGGGCATGACAGGACATCAGACCTGCAGACCAAAAAGGTAGACGCTTTGACGGGTGTCAATCGGGTAGTTTTCGGTACCAGCCCAAAGAAAGAGCTTGGTCTAGTCCGTCCGGAACATGACCAAAGGGGGCACCATCGATTCCAAACTCTCTGAGAAAGAATCAAATGGGGTATGGTAAGTTTCAGACCTACTAATTGAGAGATGACAAGTTTTGGACTTACTGACCGAGAGAATATAATAAGTTTTCGGCATACCGACCGAGAGATGGCAAGTTTCAGACTTACCGACCGAGAGATGGCAAGTATTGGACTTACTGACTGAGAGAATATTACAAGTTTCGGACTTACTGACCGAGAGATGGTAAGGATTGGACTTACTGTAGACACCCCATATGCATGCAATGGGACCTTAAACCCTAAAACTAACCAAAATCAAATTCAAAATCCTAAACTTAACTCAAAACTTAATCCAAAACCCCAGAATTGTTTCAAAACCTCAAAATTAATTCAAAGCCTAATTCAGAACCCTAAATTCAACTCAAAACCTTAGATCAAACCCTAAACCCTAAATCAAACATAAACCTAATCCAAACACTAAACCCTAAATCATACCCTAAGCCAAACCCTAAACTCTAGATCAAACCCTAAAACCTAATTCAAAAACCCTAACTAAAACCTTAAATCAAACTCTAAAACCTAAATCAAATCCTAAACCCTAAATCAAACCCTAAACCCTAGTTTCAAACCCTAATCCAAACCCTAAACCCTAAGCCAAACTCTAAACTTTAAATCAAACACTAAACCTAATTCAAAACCCTAACTTAAACCTTAAATCAAACGCTAAAACCTAGATCAAAACCTAAACCCTAAATCAAGCCTTAAACCCTAAACCCTAAATCAAACCCTAAACCCTAGTTTTTTTTTTTTTTTAATCCTGGAAAATTACGGGCCCCAGGAGATCCCGAAATATTATAACTGAAAAGAACCGGATTACATCAGGGAATGGGCTAATGTCGCCTCGAGCGGATGTAAGGCAGCCTAGCCCTTTCCAAGCAAAGAGTCCCGCGCAAAAAATTTGAAAGGTCGCCTAGCGAAGATAGGTCCAGGAACCACTGAGAGTCGACACCAATGTTCGTCAAGCCATCCGCAACCAAGTTAGCCTCCCGGTAGATATGAGATATGGAGATAGATTGTTGCACCAGGCAAGAAACACCCTTCCACTCGTTCCGGAGCCTCCAGTCGAAACAACGGCCCCCCCTGGAGCATGGAGACTAGAATCTCAGAGTCAGACTCAATCACTAGCTCCGACAGCTGGAGACCCAACCGCAAGAAAAGAGCAAGACCGTCCTTCAGAGCTCTGAACTCGGCCACCATATTCGAGCAAGTGCCATAGAAATTTGCCACCGCAGCAAGGAAGTGGCCCCGGTGATCCCAAATGATAGCACCCCCCCCGGGACCAGGGTTGCCCCGAGCAGCCCCATCCACGTTCAGCTTGAACGTACCAACAGGAGGCTTCGACCAGGATACCGTAAAGTGGGAGAATCTGGCAGATGGGATCCTTGAAATGTTGAAGCTTAGAAGAAGAATGGAAACTTCCTCCGCATTGTGGCACTTCAGATTCCTCAGCAAAAATGCAAAATCCGACGTCCAACGCCTGATGGACAGTAGAATCCGGTAGAGAGAAAAAAACTTGCCCCCATATCTGGTAGAGCATCTGGCCTTCCATAACTCCCACAGCACCGCCGCAGCCATTAAGCGTTGGAAGTATTGGAGGAAGGATTCCTTGGAACGTTTGATGAAGAGGTGGTGGAGCCAATGGAAGAAAGACATTTCTGAACCCTTATCCAAGTGGAAACACCCAGCAAACCAATTCCAGCAAATAGACGCCCATTCACCAGAAAAGAAAAGGTGGCTGCAATTTTCAGCGTGAGGGTGAAACCTGCAGCAAACACATTTGGAGGGCAGAGTGACACCCATCCCCTGAACCTTGTCGTCTGTAGGGAGTCTACCCCAGAAGAGCAAACCCTAGTTTCATACCTTAATCCAAACCCTAAACCCTAAGTCAAACCCTAAACCAAACTCTAAACTCTAAATCAAACCCTAAACCTAATTCAAAACCCTAACTTAAACCTTAAATCAAACCCTAATACCTAAATCAAAACCTAAACCCTAAATCAAGCCCTAAACCCTAAGTCAAATCCTAAACCCTAATTTCAAACCCTAACAACCTAACCACTTCCCACTCCACAATAACAACCTATAACAACCTCTGACCACCTAAACAAACCCTAACCACTTCTCACTCTACCATAACAACCTATAACAACTTGTAACCACCAAAACAAACCTAACTACTTCCCACCTTCATCATAACAACCTATAACAACTTGTAACAACTTCCAACAACCTCTAACTAACTATAACCAACTACTCTAACCAACCCAGCCATTGCAAGCCTATGAATACTCCCTCATTTGCAAGAGAAAACGGGGGAAAAAGGAGAGAAAAACTTAGAAAAATGAAAAGGAAAGCCATCAAGATATTTTCTCTCAACCAAAGCAACCCGAGAGGTTTAGGATCAGAGAGGAAGCTTAAAGAGGAGGAAAATTCATGTTTCAGGCCATCTCTGGCCTCCTTCAGCAAGCTCTGGCAGCCAACTCCAATGCCAGCCAAGGTGGGCCACTAAACAAAGCTCAATTCTTCTTCATTTCTTCCCCTGGATCTTCCATAGCCTCCTTGGAGCTATTCTAGTGGGAGATTAGAGCTTAACTGGCCGGAATTGCAAGTTCAGTGGATTGTCGGACCCAATCTCCAGCGATCGAGGTGGGGGCACGAATCCATTGAGGGATTCGTGTCCTGGTGTAGGGGAAATTACTAGGTCAGATCTTTCCTTGCTTCTCCACCCCTTGGGACGCTGTGAAACCAGCCCAACAAGTCGCTAGGAGTAGCTTTCTGGAGTCGCGTACACCGTCGTCAGAGAAGAAAGGTTGCAGAGAACGTGATCAGGGCACTCCACGCATCACGGCGATCCTCCGACCCCTAGGAAATGATCTCCAGTGCTCCACCAACTCTCTGGAGGTTCCAACATCGTGAAAGCGCCACTGGAGCAAGATCAGGAGAGGTGCTCACGCCACCATTCTTGCCACTTGAGGGGGGAAAACATTCCTTTCTATGTCTTCAAGCCTCCTAGAGTCCTGAGCCACCGTTCCAGCGCCTCTAGAGCCCCCTTCTTCCTCGACGCTGTCGCCACAACTACGTCGACGGCGACGGAGATGGGGAAAGGTTTCCAGTCGTCGAGCTCCTCATCCAAACCGTCAGATCTTTGCCCTTGCACTCTTCTTGCTTCCCGTAGGACCTCATGCATGATCAGGCATCGGGATGCCCCTCCGGGATGCCCTAGAGGGGCATCCCTAGCGGTCGTCAACGGCGGAGTTCCATCGCCAACGGCCGTCGTTTCTTTTTCATTTAAACGAAATAAAAAAATAGTTTTCTTTTGAAAAAACTTCTGTTCTTTTATTTTTCTTACACATAGGTCCTTGATTCTTGCATTTAAGCCCCTGCATAAGATTTTAAATCATTTTAACAATGATTTGCTTTGAAAATTGCAAAGGAACCCTTGTAAATCTTTATTAATGTTTTCTAGGCTTAAAAGTTTGACATAAACCCTCTGATTAACTTTTCATTCATTTTAAGTCCAACATTTTGCACAAAAAGCCTTGAACTTCATTAAAATTGTTCTGAATGCATGGTTTTCTATCATAATTGCAAAGTAAACCCTAGATATTCAAATATGTGCTAAAATGTTTTCAAAAAATGCATTTTAAAACCTGAACTTTGTTGATTTCACACTGAATGCATGTTTTCTAGGGTAAATTTGCATGATAGTCCTTGAGCTACCTGTTTTGCAAACATAAGACCATGTTGTTGCACATTTAACCCTGAATTACTTCAGAAATTTTTTAAACACATGTTTTGCTAGCAAAATTGCATATTGATCCGCTTTCAAAAAAATTGCATATTGAACCCTAGGAACCTTGAATTTGAACAAAAATGCACAGTTTTGCACATTTGACTCCTAATTTCTTCAAAATTACATAAAATGTGTTTTCCTATGTTTTTTTTAATGATATAGCTTCAGAATTTCAGTTTTCACTCAAAACATGTGATTTTTGCACATAAGCCCCTGGAATTTACATTTTTCACTCACATATGCATTTTGTACACTTTGTTTCCCATTTCATGCATATTTTTCTCATGCCTTCTTCCTTGCATCGTGCACGTATTTTGAACTCATTTCAAACTTGATTTTTCCCATCATTTCTTAGATTTCTCCCAACTTTCATAATTTTGATTTGATTTGGTTTTTCATCGCCCGGGGGCGTACATTAACAGGCTTAACAATGCCAACATAGACCCGAATGAGGATTATTTTCTCCAATTTGATTTTTCGGGTTTCTTCGAGTTTCCGCTAATTTATGTGATGCTTTCCGAGTATTTTCGATTTTCACGATTTTCCTTATCGCCCACGGACGTACAGTAAAGTGGCATTTTCAATGCCTACAGTTGTCCCTCAGATTATCATTTGTTTTCTTTTATTCACTTCCTTTCTTTGATTTGGCATGTTTTCGCAGTCATCTTAAGCATGTGCATTCAGAATAGGCAAGCATACACATAATGGACCATTAGTAAGCAGGAAACCTAGAATGACCGAGTTCCTTGGGCACATGGGGGTGCCTAATCCCTTACCCATGCGTAACAAGATTCCTTACCCTTTCTCTAGCCTACATTGATTTGTGCACTACATCCATTAGGTACTAAGCATGCATATGTTTTCTTCGCCTTGGTTTCTTTTGTTTTCTTTCCCTTTGTGTTTGGTTTCTTCGTCTTTCCATTAAAAGACTAGGTGGAGACTCCTTTCCTTATGCTTTTCTTATCTTTCCTTGGTGTTTCCGAGCCCAATCTTCTTCTCCAGATTCACCATCTTCGCCGTGACCGTATCGGGACTCCTTGTGTGCTTCCACGCACCTAAGAGAGCCATGCAGGGTTCCATTAGCATAGCCACACTGTAACATCTGGGCCCGATTATCCATTGTATTTAATAAACCATGTATTATTTGTGATTTTGTGCTTAATGGTTTATTAATGGATAGTCTATTGTTTCTTGGTTGTGTGTGGTTGTTGGTGGTTTTCTGTGCATCTGGTTGCCATCTGGGACCAATTTGGGGTCCGGGTGGAGGATGCACAGTTGTCTCGGTTTGCGTGCCATTTCTTTTCTTTTCTTTTTCTTTCCTTCACACGAA
>JAMKQA010079598.1:0-10451 GCA_024699735.1 Posidonia australis
TGTTTCTGAGCCTTGTCTCTTCCTCCGGATTCACCATTTTCGCCGTGACTGTATCGGACCTCCCGGTGTGTTCCCACACACCGGAGTCAGGTTTTTTTTCGGTGAACCGCGCCCCAGTGGTTCCACCGGCATGGTCACACCTGCCTTCCTCATTTTCTTGTTCCCAAACTTTTTCTCTTCTTCTCCGACGACGACGACCTCTCCTTTGGGCTTCCTTTGTCATAAGGCAGCAGGTACTGCCTTTTCTCGACTCCTACAACTAGGGAACGGGCCCTGCGACATTTGCCTAGGCAGTTTGGCGGCATTGGGTGGTTTTCGATGGTTTTGCTTGGCTCTGGTGGTAGTGTTTGGCAATGAGACTAGCTCCAGTGGCTCTTAGGCAAGCGTTGGTAAGCTCTGTCCCTTCTCCCTCTTCTTTGATAAAAAAATTTCCTCCTTTATTTCTCTTTGAATGTGCATTTGACCAACTCTTGTTGGGTTCCCCTTCTTTGTAGTTGATGCCATGTTACGGGATTGTATACATGAGGCCGAAGAAACTTGCACAGGTGGGTGATCGACCCTCATCTTCTGGCGTCCGGGAGCCAATCCTGGCTCCGGTGGTGGTGGAGCCTATGGCGGTAGCTGTGCAGACGGAGGTTGAGGCTGATATGTCAGTAGAGGAGACGACTGCTCCCACTTCTTTCCCTACTCTTGCCTTAGAGGTTGTGACACTCAAGTCAAGCGACTCAGAGAGTTCTGGTTCATCGACCACCCTTGGTGAGGATACTGAGTCTAACAATGTGCATGTTGACCCTATTATGGGACCAGTTGTAGAGCCAACTGCACCGATAGCTGAGGGTGACACATGGTACCAGAACATTCTAGATTTCGTCCATCAGGAGGTGGGATACGAAAGTATGGGCTAGTGGGCATCAGCTACTGTCACGCCCCACATTTTCCACAATAATTTAAAACAATTTAAACTACGAGGAAAATTAAAGCCAAATAGTAAACATCTAACTACCAGGAACCTGTGTATGCGACTAAGAGACTCCAGACTATATGCACTACGCTAAATGTCTACATGCCTGCACCTGCAAACCAAAACACGAGGAAAAATGTATGAGTGACAAAAGTCACTTAGTACGCACCCCACGAAAACCACGAAAAACAAAACTATGATCAATTTTCCTTTTAAATTCATTTCGCAAACTATTTTCTCAAAACTTCATAAACCAGGCCCACACCGGCCAAAACCACAACTGAGGCTCTACTAGCCTAAAGTCACAAGCAAAGGCCCTCAATGGCCAAAACCACACATAGTGAGTTGGGAAGCCCGGCACCAGGCAACCTAACTCTGGCCACACGCAGTCTACCAAAGAGCGACCACGTCATTCTGCACTGCCACAGTGTGCCACCCTGTGCAGGAGCCAACCATCGTCCCACGATTCTCCCACCTGGAGAACCCTCACAAAGCCAACCCCTCCTTAGGAAGACTATCCTGTCTATCAGGATGCTACCAGCTACGAGGCACTTGTCCAACCCGCACTGGCCACCACAACGTCCTCCACACACGGTGCTCAGGAGAGAGTGTCATACCTTCACATCCGACAACACCCGAGCCTCAGTGCTCACAGCGACAGTAGGAGTATCATACTTCCCCGTCATGCCACAAGACACCTTTGCCCACGGACCACAACCCTAGCCTTGAGACGACAGTCAAGGAGTCTCATACCCCCAAGACCCGACGCCCCTCAGCCTCAGGTATCTCGGCCCCCCGACCTCAACCAAGGAGTCACGCCTGACCACCTGAGAATGTCGTCACATTCCCTGGCTTCGACGACATGGTCCCACACTGTCTCGGCTCGCACACAGAAAACCAAGAAAACGTTTTCCAAAAAGGGCTAACTATTTCCTTGAAATCTATTTTTCAAAACCATTTTCATATCTTTGAAAATTCTTCCAAAACCTCTGCAAAGCAACGCATCAAGTGCTTCAAGGGACCCCCACTAACGGCCCACAATCCAAACTTACAGGAACAAAACACAGCAATCTAGTAAGCCCTTGGAAAAACACATTTTATAAGCATATTTGGGCCCAGAATCAGCATGCCATAAAATAGGTCTGGTATGCCGAAAATCCCTAGTTTAGTAAACCGATCTGGATCGGTCGACAGAATCAAGTCAACGATCAACACTCAGGCCAAATTTAGTATACCAAAACTGGTTCGATCGATCGAAATCTCCTGATTCGAGCGATCATCCAAAATCAGACCATCAAATTTCAACCAGAGGACCTAATCTGACAAAAAAACGGCATACTGAAATGGTTCAGTATGCCGAATTCTACGAAAAACAGAAAACGGCCCAAACCCTACCATCCGAAATCGCTCCAAATGGGACCTCTGATCAGACCCTTTAAACAAGCACCAAAAATCTTGCATAAAACATAAGATGTAGACTCTCGAGTCTACTCCAAATCCCAACAAACAAAACTAAAATCCATTCACTATGCATAAAGATATAAAATCGAAAAGGCAGAAGGGTCAAAAGAACCCAAAACGCGCCAACAGCCATAAATGCCCATAAACACCACAATAAATTCCCAAAAATTCTAAAACATTAAATTTAGCCTAGATTACATGCATCCTAGGCATTTTTACCATTTTACATGATTTTTACACATTAAATTGGAGGTACGTAACCAAAAATGACCTCCGGCGACCACCGATGAATTCCGACGAACGCCGGCAACCCTGCACGTCCTCCGACACTCCACGGCCCCAAGGACGTTGCTTCGGAACCTCCCACACCGCCACGAGCCTCTGCCTCCCTTCTCCTACTCAGAGCTCTCTCTCTGTCTCCTGCACCCGCCTGTAGTGGAAGGAGGAGTGAGGAAGAAGATGGAGAAGAAGTGGACGGCAAAAAGAGAGGAGGAAAAGAAAAGAGGGAAGGAGGCCAAGGCTTGGCTGGAGTTCTGGTGGTCAAGGAAGGCTCACCCCCTACACGCGTTAATACACGGGGAAAGAGGTCGTTGTGCACCTGCCTGCCAACCTCCAGCATGCGCACACCATCTAGTCCCTAGCCACCCACCAGCCTCGCCGCACGTAGACCAACTGCCAGCTCCCAAGCACAAACCAACTACCAACCACTAGCCACAACCAACGGCCCACGAGCCTGGGCCCACACAGACCCACACCTGGGCCCACAAGCATAGTGCCACAATGCATAGTGACAAACCACACACATGGACACGTAAACAGAAGCCAACCCACGAGGCCCAAGCCCAAAAGCACAAAACCGCACAACGGGCCTCAGAACAGTAACACCCATCCAAGAATAAAATTCATAAAATGTAAATAATTACAAAATGAATTTTACGAGTGTTACAACTACTAATCTAGATCTAAGGAAGTAGGGTGGAGGAATTGAGCTCTCTATATTCTTATAATTTGGTGAATTACACAAACATAAAATACAAATGAAGGAATGATCAGAATTGGAATAACAAGGTAGAATAGACATAATTCGAGATACATTCGACCCTCTATGGATGAGTAGAGTGCACAACAACATAGAAGAAGATAAGATCCATTGCTACTACTAACAACCTTTATATACTATTGCAATTCTTTTGGAAGTCTTGACTTGAGAAAGACAGGAGAAAGAAGAAGCCTAAGCTAGGTCAACTCTCCATTACTTGCCTAGCACCCATCCAATTATAGTTAACACTGTTTGAGCTGTTCTAGATCGGGTTCGAGACAGTTCTCTCTGTTCAACATCTGTATCAATTGCTCCATGTTAGGAATGACCTTGTCCCTCCTTGTCGATTTTAGGGAACCTTCCTTTGAGCTCCCAATAGTCCTCCCAAGTGGTTGAATTAGCCTCTACATTCACCTATTTAACCAGCACCTCAACAATGACCTGGTTATTCTTCAATTGCATTCTTCTTACAAAAATAGCCTCTGGTACTTGGTCCTGGGTCTCTTCCAGATTCATCAGTAGATCTGGAGAGATAACTGTAGTGACATGCCCAACCTTCTTCCTCAATTGGGACACACAGAAGGTAGAATGGAATGCATGAATTGGGAGGAAGTTGTAACTGATAGGCGATAGTACCTATCCTCTTTAATATCTAAAAGGGTCCATGGTAACTAGAGTTGAGCTTCTAGTTATCACAATGAGCTATTAAACCCTGCAAGTAGAGTTGGAGTTTTAAGTAAACCCAATCTCCAATATGAAACTCTCTATAACACCCCCGCCCTGGAGGCACTACCTAATAGCATCAACAATCCAAGTATAATAATTATAGCTATTATAATAACTGGGGAAAACTACAAAGACAACTACCCAAAAACGATGTGTGGCTAATGGCTTTAAATCTCAAACACCAATGACTAGACTGCACTCCAGGTACACACCTGAAAACCAAAAATAGGCAAACAAAACATGTGTGAGTAACCTCTAAGTGACCTAGTACGCGGCCAACAACGAAAAACTACAATAAAACTACGAGAAAACTCAAATCTAGATTATGATAAAATCGACTCACAAATCCTTGGAATTCTCTATCCAAGGCTAGGAAACTTGTTTTTTTCCAAAACCATGCTTTTACAACCATTTCCTTTCTCAAATCTCATGCATTTCTAAACCATTTATGCATTCTGAGAAAACCATAGTCGAGACCAAATCCAGCCCAAAGCTACAAGGCCACACATGGCTCAAAACACAACACATATTGGCTGGTAACTGTCTCAAATCACAAATCTCAACTCAGTTAGAATCTAGCTAAAACCTCAAGCCAAAACACACAATCAGATTCTAGCTTAAAACCACACGTATCACAATCAATTTAATAGTGTTACCTTGATCAGAGGCAATCTGGCACACAAGTAGTTGGTGAGGTCGCAACCCTGACCCTACTACAATACCGCAGTGATGTTCCTCATGTAGGAGGACACCACCCCGACCAACAGACCTCAATATTTGATTTATCATCATATGCACAAGGATACGTCTTTCATGATATCTCAAACCTCGGCAACCACAATCTAGCTCAACAATCGCTCTCAATGGAGTCTCATACCCCTACCAGTTGTCGACCACAAACCACGTAAATCTAGAACTATAATGCCCCAATCTCGGGCATGCTACCAATACACAGTATCAAGCATAATTACACTAATTACAGAAACACTAAATAACTGTAACTAAGGCTCACCTTCAGGATCACAATGTACGGCTAGAAGCTCCAACTCCTGCACTGGAACCCGGCTGCACGCGGTCTGCACCTGAAAACCAAATAGCACGCGTGAGTGACATCTAAGTCACCCAGTATGCGCCCCAAACACACGAACCACAAAAAAAAATCTTGGCAAAACCATAAAACTCATTTCTTATAATTTCTCAAAACTTGGTTTTCTTTTTGAAAATCATCTTTTCTTTTCATTAGAAATCACTTGGGAAATCAATCCCAAAACCATACTCATTTTCTTTTCTCAAAACATTTGGAAATTTATTCCAAAACCACATTTTCTTTCAAAAGCGTTCCTTTACATTTTCTTTTAAAACCTTTGGAATTCATTTCCAAAACATATCTTTTTCAACACTTGGGATTTCTTTCCAAAATCACACTTTTTAAATTCACATTTCTGACCAGATCCAGCCTAAAACACAATGCCTCTCGGGCTCAAAACCAAATCATAAACACTGGCTGGTAACTGGTTAAAACATCATCATCATTCATTTTAGGATCTTAGGACTATTTCATAAGTCCAATCCTGACCAAATCACATTTCTTTTTCTTTATTCATTTCCACTTTTCTTTACTGTTGTTACCTTGATCAGGGGTAACCAGGCACACAAGCAGTAGGTGAAGACATCCTTCCCCTACCTTCCTGCACTACCGCGATAAAATTCCCCATGCGGAATGTCACTGCCCCAGCCAACCGGCCTCAATTTCATTTTCATATGTGCATGGGGATATGTCTCTATCAAACGCCCCAGTCGGTGACCCAAACAACGAGGTCCAATGACCCAAGCTCAGCCTACACCGTCGGTGACCTGAACAACTAGGTTCAAAAACCTAGGCTCAGCCTACACCGTCACGAGTTCGGTGACCCGAACAACTAGGTCCAACGACCAAGGCTCAGCCTACACCGTCGATGACCCGAACAACTAGGCTCAAAGGCCCAGGCTCAGCCTACACCTTCTTAAGCTCGACAACCACAGTCATGTCTCATAACACATTATTAGTGTTCCATTTCAAAACTCTTTCAACTTTTCAAAACCATTTTCCATTTCATTCTTTTCGTTGCAGGACTCTGTTTCCTTGCAACACTCGACCCTCCACTGGGCTCCCAACTCAAGCCATGAAAGCCATGCTTAAAATCATAAATTGGGTCTCATGCCCAAAACCACATAAAACCATCTTTTTCATTCATTTTTAGGGTCTAAAACCCACAACCACACCCAAATCCATTTGTTTGGGTTCCACATTCCTTCATGTCATTACATGGGGAAACATCATTCACATAAACCCATCATGCCATAAAACCATTTATCATTCATTAAAAATTCACATTTAGACATTCCAAGTTCAGGGCAAAAACGGTAGACCGAATTTCCAGTTCGGTATGCCGAAATTCCCTATTTCGGTATACCAAAAAATTTCGATATGCTGAAAACCCCTGTTTCAGTCGACCAGAGAATTGTGGTACCAAACCCTAGGTTCTGACTTAATCTGCTAGGATTTCAGCATACCGAATTCCTCGCAAACAGGGCACACCCTTGCTTCCAGCGGTGGAATTCGTCCAAAGAAGGAGTCCCGATCGGACCCCCCAAACATGCATCATAAATTTTCATAAAATCATGGAATGTAGACCCTTGAGTCTACTTCAAAACCCCTCAAACCATTCATGATTCCATCAACCACACAGTTCAAACGAAAATCACAAGAGCAAGGGGCTCAAGAACGGCTATTGTAGCCTTCAACCCCAAAATCACATTTTTTCCCCACAAACATAAATCCTAATCGCATGATCTCTACATTCTCATGCTATACATCACATTCCCATCCATTCATGATTTTTCCACAATTTTCCATGGATTTATCTCAATTTCATGCAATTAACCCATTCTTAATAAAACTGAACGGAGGAAGGGAAAGGAGTTGCGTACCTGGCTCAGCCGCCCGGCGACTCTTCCCACACTCCGACAAACCTCCTCGTACCCCCCGAACCTCCTCGTCAACGGAACACTCTGATGGCTCACCCCACCTCCTTGGTTACGCGCTGCTCCTCTTCCTCTTCTCCTCTCTCGGTCACCTTCTCCTTTCTTCACACGTCATAGCCTCCCTTTATCCTCTTTTCCACCTACGTCGCGCCAACCGCCCATCGCATCGGAGGAGACGACGAGGCACAGACGAGTGTCGTTGGTGGCATGGGTCGGGGAAGGGAAGGAAGGAGACGGGGAAAAATAGTGCGGGCTCGTGAGAGGAAGAAAAGAAAGGAGAAAAAGAAGGAAAAGAAAGGAAGAAAAGACAAGCATGTAAATCGAGACGACTGTACACCCTCAAATCGGACTCCACATTGGTCCTAAATCACAAACAGGTGCACAAAAGGCCAATCACAAGTTCACACAGCCAAGAAACAACAGATTATCCATTAATAAACCATTTAAGCAATATTACAATTAATCACATAGTTTACAAATAAAAATGGATAATCAGGCCCAGATGTCACAAGAACAAACAATACTCAGCAACCACAGTCTGGCATGACAACCGGTCTCATCAAAGTCTCATACCCCTACCAATTATCGACCACAAACCATGTGGATCCGAAACAAACAATACTTGGCAACCAGAGTCTCGCCTGAAAACTGGTCTCATTGGAGTCTCATACCCCTACTAGTTGCCGACCACAAACCATGTGGATCCAGAACAACAATAAATTCTCTTTTCAAAACATGCGGGTTTTCTTCAAAAACTACTTTCAAAACCATTCCATTACAAAAAACACTTTCCATAAAGCCTCATCTCATTCATATGGGTCTCATTGGAGTCTCATACCCCTACTAGTTGTCGACCAAAAACCATGTGGATCCAGAACAACAATAAATTCTCTTTTCAAAACATGCGGGTTTTCTTCAAAAACTACTTTCAAAACCATTCCATTACAAAAAACTCTTTCCATAAAGCCTCATCTCATTCATATGGATCTCATGCCCAAAAACCTTGTAAAAACCATTGATTTTCATCTTTACTTAAAGCCACACTTATAAGGTTCATGGGCCTAGTTCACATACCGAAATCCACTGGTATGCCGAAATCCCTTGAAATCTGACAGATAACAAAGGGGCCTATTTCAGCATATTGAAATACTTCTGGAGTGCTAAAATTCCCTAATCCAGCATACCGAAATATTTCAGCACACTGAACCAGCTGATTACTGAACCACACCCATCCTAGTCTAGCATACCGAACAATTTCAACATACCAAATCAGGTGATATATGCACATTTCAGACAGTTTCCCTAATTCGTTCGCCATAATGGGACCGTCGACGAATCCATTTCCGATGAACCACAATCCACACAAAAATCATAAAACATACTACATTAAGCATGGTCTCACTTGGAACAAATTTCAACAAAAACCATTAAGCCTTGACCAAGATATAAAATCATAAAGGTAGAAACCCATTCAATAGTCACTGTGGCACAAATCATAAATCCATCCAAAAACCCACAATAGTCACAAAACATCATCGAATCTACTCGTATACATGCAATCCATCCAATCCACAACATATTTACGATTTTTCCATGATTCCACCACATTTGTCATGATGTATGCCATTGTACTTCAAGCACAGAAAAGAAGAAGAAGACGATGACGAATGTGTACCAGTTGGATGGTCGACGTTTCCCTCTTCTTTGGTGAGCTCTCCGCCCTCCAACTGTGCCTTCAGGCTACCACAATTGCCGACGAAGCTCCTCTCCCAAGCACACACAACCCACACACACTCGGCCCTCCCTCTCTCTCGGCTCTCAACTTTGGATCCTTGGCGCCATGGCCACCTCGCCTCTACTCCATAAATCCCTGTCGCTCTCTCATTGTCTTCCTCCTCCCCATCTGCCATTCTGCCATCCACCTGAAGCTCAACCCTTTTTTAGTGTATGGCGGGGAAAAAGAAAGGACGGGCAAGCAGGTGTCAGCTAGTGTGGAGGTCACTGTGCAAGCTTGTTCCTTCTTTTCTTCCCTATAATGTTCTGATCAAGAGGACAATTAAAATATAACAAGGTCATAATCTCATTATGCTTGGGCCTGCTTCTATGAATCACGAGATGTTTAGATTAATAGCATTCCACCGAAAGATGATGGTTGCACTTGCACATACGCTTGCACATTGTGGCTTTTATAAGCTTCTGAGCGTCTAATTGCCAATTGAATTTGTGTGAAAAGACCCAAGATCCTATACTTTGCATGTGTAATCCAAAATCTTTTGATGTCGAATTATTTTCAAACAAGGTGTAATCTTATGATGCTAATTAATTTTCCATTGTTTGATTTTGTCATCACAGATTCTGACCAGACTCTATACAGAAAGCACTCTTTTACTAACACAAGTATAGGCATCTACAACCACTTGGTTTAATGGTGAAGTCTCTTTGTGGTTGTATCATAAATATTACATCACTTGGTGGTGGTTTCTCATAGTCAAATGTTTGATTGTGTCATGCCCCAAATTTTTCACAATAATTTAAACAAATTAAATTACGGGAAAACTAAAGCTAAACAGTAAAATATCTAACCACCAGGAACCTGTGTGTGCGGCTAGCAGACTCCAGACTATATGCACTACACTAAGCCAAACGCATGTCTGCACCTGCGAACAAAACCATAAGGAAAACGCATGAGTGACCAAAGTCACCTAGCACACACCCCACAAAAACCGTGGATAACAAAATCATAATCAATTTTCCTTTTAAATTCCTTTCGCAAATTCTTTTCTCAAAACCTCAGAAATCAAGCCCACACTCGCCAAAACCACAAACCAGGGCTCTACTAACCCAAAACCACCAGCAACGGCCCTCAATGGCCAAAACCACACACAGTGAGTCGTGAAGCTCGGCGCCAAGCAACCAAACTATGGCCACACGCAGTCCGTCGAGGAGCGACCCCAGCATTCTGCACTGCCACGGTGAAGCCACCCTGTGTAGGAGCGATCACCGTCCCACAATTCCCCTCTCTCAGGAGAACCCTCAGAAGCCAACCCCTCCCTGGGAAGACTGTCCTGTCTCTCAAGACGCTACCAACTACGGGGCACGTGTCCCACCCACACTGGCCACCACAGGGTACGCCTCCTCACGACGTCCTCCACACACGGTGCTCAGGAGGGAGTGTCATACCTCCACACCCGACAACACCCGAGCCTCAGTGCTCATAGCGACAGCAGGAGTATCATACCT
>JAMKQA010079600.1:0-12007 GCA_024699735.1 Posidonia australis
TCACAGATATGTATATTTGAATATTTGGCTTAATGATTACTTGTCATATTTTCTAAAATGATTAATTAACAATTAATCACATTTCATTTTGTTATCATCAAAACATATTAATAGATTTTTCCAACAGTCTTCACTTCATCACTAGGGGCAATGTGTACCTGCTAATATTTGGAATGGAGGTCCAGCTTTAAAAAGAACCATGCCTTGCCCATTCGATCAAACAGATCCTCCATGTTTACTATCACCTTATTGTGCACATGGTAATCCATGCACATGCACATGCTCCCATCCTTCTTTTTCTAAAACAAGATGGGTACTCCATAAGGTGCTTTGCTTGGTCTCGTCACCTTGCCATCCACCAAGTGCTTCAACTCCTCAAGATGCACTAGTGCCATTTGGTATGAAACTTGTGTGGGTGGCACAACCCTGGGGGCCAAATTTATTTTGTTGTCCACATCTCTCATTGGTGGCAGCTATGTGGGGAGTTCCTCTTGCAACATGCCTTAGAACTCATCAAGGATTGCTTGAATCTCCTTAGGGATCATTCCATTGCATGTGCTCTCCATTTTGAGCACGTTCGCCACATAGGTTTCCTTCCTATGCTTAAACCCACCACGTACTTGCAAAACCGTGACTGTGGCAACTTCATCCTTATCTTTGCATGTACTAACAAAACAAGGGGAAGAAACATTATGAATCATCAGGCCACCTAAGTAGGGTATCATCGTTACCTTTGCCTTGTGCATGAAATCCATGCCTAAGATCACCTTGAAATCATCGAAAGGCATGATCATGAAATTGCATAGACCCAACTAATGGCCTACTTCAATGAGCATTGTAGCCTTCCCGTTGATCTTCTTGGCTACCGAATTCACTACCTTAAAACTACTTTTGCTAACTTTGTCCACTAACAGTTGAAAGTTCTCGACTTCTATGTCAGAGTGGATGTTGTGACTTGTACCCGTATCCACCATAGCTTGTACGATCCTATTGTTGAGGATGATGTTCACATACATAAGTCCATCACACGTTGGAATGTTATCCTCCTTCATGCGTAGTGTATTGAGTCGAAGAGGGTTGACATGCGACTCTGCCATCTTGGCCTTCTCTTCCTTGCTTGCCTCTTTGACAAGCGCAGAGACTTCCTCCCTTTTGGGACAACCATGCATGCAATGTGGCCCCTTGCATATGTAGCATCTGACATTGTGTGCTACTAGTTTGGCGTTCCTCTAGTGAGCACCATCGGTCTTGGCCTTCACATACTTGACCTTTGCCTTGCCCTTGTCCTTCAAGGGCTTGGTGTTTCACTCCATTGCAGGAGAGGCTTTGAAGTCCACCATGGCTTCTACTGCCATGACCGCCACTGGTAGGTCCTTCATGCCTTGTCGTCATAGCTCCACTTGTGCCTAGTGTTGCAAGCCTCCTAGGAAGTTGTAAAGCTTGCCCTCTTCCACCATATCATTGATCTCAAGCATCAATGAGTGGAATTACTTATGTACTCCCTTACACTTCTAGTGTGCTTGAGCTTGTGGAGAGCATCACGTGCCATGCACGTACTGTTGGTCACAAGGAACTATGTCAGAGTTCCTTCACTAGTTCTTCCCAGGTCATGGCCCTCTCTTGGATGTCTACGCCACCATAGCTTCGTATCACCTACAAGAACATACTTGCAAGCATCCTACTAAAGTGTGCGTCACTTGGAAATATGCCTCCATATCCCATAGGACGTTTTCAAGCTTGTTGGTTTCATGTCCTCCCATGAAGACTGTGGGCTCCAGTACGCGAGGCTTGGTCCCTACTAGTCCTTCTTGTTGCATTGCCATCTTCAATAAGGCGATGTCTTCGTGGCACCCACATTTTCATGGAAGGAGATAAAGACAACTGCTTCCTTAATAATCAAACTCAAATCGACCTGAGATGGACCAACAAGGAGGGATGAAGATATTTAGAGACAAGTTGCATTTTAGGGTTGAAATCCATCCTAAAAACTCTACAAATATCTCTAGGAATGTTCATGAAGATCTGAGGTGTCTCTATGTTTGTCACCTCCTTCATATCCCACATTGAACCTATTGGAAGACACACTCTAATCCTTGAAAAGATAACCTGTCACGCCCTAAATTTTTCACAATAATTTAAAACAATTAAATTATGAGAAAATTAAAGCCAAATAGTAAGTATCTAACTAGCAGGAACCTGTGTGTGCGGCTAGTAGACTCCAGACTATATGCACTATGCTAACTCTCTGCATGCCTGTACCTACAAACCAAAATACGAGGAAAAACGTATGAGTGATAGAAGTCACCCAGTACGCACCCCATGAAAATTGTGGAAAACAAAACTATAATCTAATTTTCTTTTAAATTTATTTCGCAAACGATTTCTCAAAACCTCATAACTAGGCCCACATCGGCCAAAACCACGACTAGGGCTCTACTAGCCCAAAGCCAAAAGCAAAGGCCTTTAACATCCAAAACCACATACAGTGAGTCGGGAAGCCCGACGCCAGGCAATCTAACTCTGGCCACACGCAATCTGTTGAGGAGCGACCACAGCGTTTTGTACTGCCATGGTGACGACCACCCTGTGCAGGAGCCTTCACCATCCCGCGATTCCCCTCTCTCAGGAGAACCCTCAAAGGCCAACCCCTTCCTGGGAAGGCTGTCCTGTCTCTTAGGATGCTACCAGCTACGGGGCACGTGTCCCACCTGCACTGGCCACCATAGGGTACGCCTCCTCACGGCGTCCTTCACACACGGTGCTCAGGAAGGAGTATCATACCTCCACACTCGACGACACTCGAGCCTCAGTGCTCACAGCGACAGCAGGAGTATCATACCTCCCCGTCATGCCAAAAGACACCTCAACCCTTGGACCACAACCCTAGCCTTGAGACGACAGTCAATGAGTCTCATACCTCCAGGACCCGACGCCTCTTAGCCTCAGGTATCTCGGCCCCCGACCTCAACCAAGGAGTTGTGCCAGACGACCCAAGAATGTCGTCACATTCCCTGGTCCCGTCGACACGGTCCTACACTGTCTTAGCCCACACACAGAAAACCAAGAAAACTTTTTCCAAAGTAGGCCATCTATTTCCTTGAAATCTATTTTCCAAACCATTTTCATATCTTTTGAAAATTCTTCCAAAACCCTGACAAAATGGCACGTCAGGTGTCCCAGGGGACCGCCATTGACGGCCCACAATCCCTCTCAATGGGAAAAAAACACGGCAATCCAGATAGCCCTCGGAAAACACGTTTTATAAACATATTTGGGTGTTGATTCGGCATGCCGAAAATTAGGTTTGGTATGCCGAAATCTACTATTCGGTCGACCGAGATGATTCAATAGGCCGAATCGACCAGAGGACCAAACCGACAGAAAAACGGTATACCGAACGAAATCGGTATACCGAAATTCACTGATTTGGTATGCCGTTTTCATTTCAGTATGCCGAATTCTGCGATCCCAGAAAACGGCCTAAAACCCTACAGTCCGAAATCGCCCCAACTGGGACCTCCGATTGGACCTCGTAACCAAACACCAAAAATCATACATAAAACATAAGATGTAGACCCTTGAGTCTACTCCAAATCCCAACAAACAAAACTAAAATCCATTCACCATGCATCAAGATATAAAATCGGAAAGGTAGAAGGGTTAAAATGACCCAAAACACAACAACCATCATAAATGCCAATAAATTCTCCATAAATACACAATAAATTCTAGGAATGTAAATTTACCTAGATTTCATGCAATCCTAGCATTCTATTTCAATTCCATGCTCTCTATTACATGGGGTGGAGATGCGTACCTGAAAAACACCTTCTGCAATCTTCGACCCACCCCCCGTGAATCCAACGAACTCCGATGGCCACGGCCTCACCACGACCTCAGGGACACTCCTCCCAAGATCCATGCGCCACACGAACCACCGCAGCCTTTTCGCTTCCCTCTCTCTCTCTCTCTCTCTCTCTCTCTCTCTCGGTGCGTAACAGGGTGAGAAAACAGGGGAGACGAGTGGAAGGAGAAGGGGAGAGGAGAAGGAGCGGAGAAGGAGGAGTGGGGAGGAAGGGAAAGAAGGGTGGGGAAGGGAGAAGTGTGTGTCGGGGAGGAGAAGGAAAGAAGAAGAAAGAATGAGAAGACAGTGATGGGCGGTGGAGGAGTGCGGTGTGGCTTATAAAGCCTGCGTCCGCAGTAGCTAGGAATGTGCTCACCTGCACATCTCAGCCACTGACACACCGCACGAGCAACCAACCAGTCTGCCGAACCACCAGGCACAACTAACAACCCATGAATGCGGGCCCACGCGGACCCCACACTAGGCCCGACACGCACAGTGCCACAATGCACAGTGCCAAACCACGCACTGGGACACGCAAACAGAAGCCAGTCCACGAGGCCCAAGCCAAAAAGCACAAAACCACACAATGGGCCTCGGAGCAGTAATACCCATCTAGGAATAAAATTCATAAAATGTAAATAATTACAAAATGAATTTTTACGAGTGTCACATCCTAACCCCCTTAAAAGAAGATTTCACCATCGAAATCACTAGGCGAAAAGATACGGGTACTGGGCTAGGATGGCTTCCTCACGTTCCCACGTAGCCTCCTCGGCTCCATGATGCCGCCACCGCACCAAGACCAGCGAAATCAACTTGTTTCTACAGCACTTGCTCCTTAAGGTCATCTATCTTAACGGCATCCTCTACAAAGGACAGATCTTCCTAGAGCCCTTCTGGCTGAGCTAGAATCATATGAGAAACGTCAGCCAGGCACTTCCTCAGCATGAAGACATGGAACACGTCGTGCACGGTCAACATCTCTGGTGGTAGATCCAACCGATAAGCGACCTCATCGATCCTCTAGGTGATCTGGTACGAGCCAATATAGCGAGGACTCAACTTGCCACGCTTCCCGAACCTCATGACACCCTTGATCGACGACACCTTCAAAAACACATAGTCTCCCACCAGAAACTCCAGTAGTCTCCGCCTCTTGTCGGCATAGCTCTTCTGCCGACTTTGTGCAGCCAACAGCTGCTCCGAATCAAATCCACATTGTCTGCATACAGCTGCACAAGTTTAGCTCCAGCAAATCGACGATCTACATGGCCTACCGTACAAAGTTTCATACGGTGCCATCCTGATGCTCGAGTGATAACTGTTGTTGTAGGCGAACTCAATCAGTGGCAAATGGTCCTCCCAACTCCCCTGAAAGTCTAAGGCACATGCATTGAGCATATCTTCCAACGTCTAGATAGTCCTCTTTGCTTGACCATCCGACTGAGGATGAAATGCCGTGCTATAGTTGAGCACAGTGCCAAAGGCCTCCTGCAGAGTACTCTAGAACCTTGAGGTGAACCTCGTGCCTCTGTCCGACACGATGGACATCGGAACACCATGCAGCCTCACCACCTCGGAGACATACAACTTTGCCAGGCGATGCATCGGAAGCTTCATCCACGAATGACCAGGAAGTGAGCAGACTTGGTTAGCCGATCAACGATCACCCACACAGTGTCGTTCTTCCTCTGAGTCTGCGGCAAACCGGTCATGAAGTCCATCGAGATGTGCTCCCACTTCCACACAGGAATAACCAATGGCTGCGAGGTCCCTCCAGGTCTCTGGTGCTCTGCCTTGACCAACTGGCAGGTAGTACACCTCGCCACATGGTCAGCAATATCTCTCTTCACGCTAGGCCACCAAAAGTTCCACTTCAAGTCTCAGTACATCTTCGTACTCCTAGGGTGAATGGTGTACCTAGACCAATGCACTTCATCCAACAACCTCTGCTTGGCCTCCTCATGCTGGGACACATACAGATGCATGTCATACCTTAACTCTCCATATGCCCCAACAGAGAAATGAGGCTCTCCACTTGCCTTAAGCTTCTCAAACATAGCCTGAACGAACGGGTCCAGCTGTTGACAGGCAACAACAAACTCTAACAGGTTTTGGCGAACAGACAGGTTGGCCACCCAGGCACCAACCGTCCCCTGAGCTTGCCATTTTGGCCTGCAGCTCACCAGATCCTCCAACCTAGTCCACTCCATGACCATCAGGCTCGCCATCACGTGTGTACGCCGACTCAAGGCATCGGCGACCACGTTGGCCTTGCCAGGATGGTAGGACAGGCTGAAGTCATAGTCTTTCAAGTACTCCACCCAACGACGCTGCCTCAAGTTGAGGTCCCTTTGCGTGAAGATATACTTCAAGCTATGATGATTGGTGAAGACCTCAAACTGCTCCCCATAGAGATAGTGTCGCTAGAGCTTGAGAGCAAACACGATGGCAGCCATTTCCAAATCGTGGGTCGGGTAGTTCTTCGCATGATCCTTCAACTAGCGCAAAGCATATGCGAGAACATTGCCATGCTGCATCAGAACACACCCTAATCCAACACCACTGGCATCACTATACACAATGAAGCCACCACTTCCAGAGGACATAGTCAACACAGGGGCAGAAACCAGATGAGACTTCAGCTCTTGGAGACTCGCCTCACAATTTTGGTCCCAACAAAAAAGAACACCTTTCCTAGTCAACTCTGTCAAAGGCGCGGTTATGGAGGAGAAATCTCTGATAAACCTCCTATAATAGCTTGCCAGACCCAAGAAACTTTTGATCTCCGACGCAGTCCTGGGTCGCTCCCAACTACTCACCGCCTCAACCTTGGTAGGATCCACTCTGATGCCTTCTCCAGAAATCAGATGGTCAAGGAACATGACTTCGCTCAGCTAGAACTCACACTCAGAGAATTTGGCGTACAGCCGATGACGCCTCAGAGTATCCAAAACCGCCGTTAGGTGCAAGGCGTGAGTCTCAACATCAGGAGAATAGACCAGCACGTCATCAACAAAAACCACAACAAACTGGTCCAGAAAAGGCCTGAAAATCCTGTTCATCAGATCCATGAACACAGCCGGTGCATTAGTCAAGCCGAAAGGCATGACCGTGAACTCGTAATGCCCGTACCGCGTCCGGAAAGTAGTCTTCTGAATGTTTGGGCCTCGGATCCTCAACTAGTGATACCCTGACCTCAGATCAATCTTCGAGAACACCGATGCAGATTGCAACTGGTCGAACAGGTCATCAATGCGGGGCAAGGGATACTGGTTCTTCACCGTTATCTGGTTCAGCATCCGATAGTCTATACACAGTCGGAGCGAACCATCCTTCTTGTGGACGAACAAGAATGGCGCTCCCCATGGGGACACACTTGGCTTGATAAACCCCTTTTCTAGCAACTCCTGCAACTGAGTCTTGAGCTCTTGCAATTCCGTTAGCGCGATGCGATAAGGAGGCTTCGACACAGCACCAGAACCGGGGATCAAATCAATCGAGAACTCTACTTCCCTGTGAGGTGGCATACCAGGCAAATCATCAGGGAAAACTTCAGGATATTCATACACCACAGAGATGTTGTGAACACCCAACTCAGAAGATGTGGAGGTAACTATACTAGCTAGATACCCCACGCAACCATTAACCAAAGACTTATAAGCCTTCATAGCTGAAATGACAAGCTTAGGCTCACCTCGACACCCACCTTGCACAAAGAAAGAATCATCCTCATAAGACCCAAAATAAACTCTCCTTCAAGCACAGTCGATCAAAGCGGACTGCTACGCCAACCAATCTATGCTGAGTATCACATCGTACTCCTGCATGTCCATCACAATTAGGCTAGCGTCGAACCGTCTGCCATTCAACATCAAGTCGATAGATCGTAGATACCTCCATGCCAAACTGTGCTCCCCCAGCGGCGTCACCACACTGAGATGAAAGGCCAATCTAGCTGGTCTCTCTCCCAATTCTGCCGCAAAAGACTCAGAGATAAAGGAGAAAGAACTCCCTGAGTCAAACAACACTTTGGCCATTTGGCTAGCCACAATAAAAAAACCTGATGGCCAAACAAAACAACACTACACATCCATTCAATCAGGCAGATGTCCAGATTACAAGGAGATTACAACTATCTCAAAGGGTTACAAAACCAACTATTCATCCTTACCCTCAACAATATCTCCCAAAGACCCAGTGTCTGGAACTGCGATAGTGAACACTCGTCCCCTAGTCGGCTGCTACGGTGCGCTTCCTGCCTTCTTAGGCAGTTCTAGACAAGATCTTTGAATGTGTCCCGCCTGCCCACAATTATAGCACACCACTGGAACTGAGGTCCGCCTAGGTTGAGGACAATATGCAGTGATGTGGACCACCTGACCGCAGTTGAAGCATTGGTTCCCACTGGGAGCACTAGACCCTATCTGATTGAGGCCAGCTCCGCTACTCCCAGCAAAACTCCGTCGGCCCGCAAAGGAAACACTAGACCTCGCCTTCTGCTTCTTCTCAGGGCTACCCAAATTACTAGCACTTGAAGGACCAGAGAAAGAGAACCGGGAGGTAAAAGAAGACTTACCTTTCCCCTTGGGACGACTCTCTAGAAACTTCTGATGCTCTGCCTTGAAGCGGTAAGCCATCCTAACCATGTCCTCCACAGTGTGGCACCTACAATCCATCACCTTCACCCGTAGCCCAAGGTTCAAGCTGTCTAGAAACCTCTGCGTTTGCTCCTCCTCAGACTCATAGGCAAGAGCAAAGCGTTTCAGCCGGGCGAACTCAATCTCATACTCGAACATCGACATTGTGCCCTGCTCTAGACTCCAGAAATCTCGGCGAAGCTGCTCCTTCACATGTGCAGGAAAATACTTGTCATAGAAGGCCGCCTTGAAATTCTTCCACTAGATACTAACAGTGACTGAGTCCGAGAACTTCAGCCGCCTCACAGACTTCCACCACCTAACTGCCTCACCATCCAGCAAATAGGTCGCTAGCCGCACCTAATGCTCCTCTGGGCACGCCATGCTCTCCAGCATCTTCACCACCTTCTCCAGCCAGGCCTCGCTCTCCTCAGCATCGACCTCGGGTCACCCGAAGGTTCACTGACACTACTCTTACTGAATGCATGGGAAATCCCATGTGCCAAGCTCCTCAGTTCCGCACTAACTGCCTTCCATCCGCCAATGTCCTCTCGGGACTTGGTCTCCTCGACAGGGGCCTTGCCCTTACGACTACGAGGAGGCATCCTGCTAGAGAAAGGCAAAGTACTTGCACCACAGACAGAGCAACAACTAGAAAACCATGGTGAAAATCAAGTGCAGACCCTACCATGCATGCAAAAACCCATGGAGTCTCTAGACCGGACACCCTAGGTGTAGTGCAACCTAGTGAACTTGGAGCTTTGATACAAGAAACAGTCACGTCCCAAATTTTCCACAATAATTTAAAACAATTAAATTACGAGAAAATTAAAGCCAAACAGTAAATATCAAACTACTAGGAACCTGTGTGTGCAACTAGCAAACTCCAGACTATATGCACTATGCTAACTCTCTACATGCCTGCACCTGCAAACCAAAACACAAGGAAAAACGTATGAGTGATAGAAGTCACCCAGTATGCACCCCACAAAAACTGCGAAAAACAAAACTATAATCTATTTTCCTTTTAAATTCATTTCGCAAATCATTTCTCAAAACCTCATAACCAGGCCCACACCGGCCAAAAACACTACCTGGGCTCTACTAGCCCAAAGCCACAAGCAAAGGCCATCAACGGTAAAAACCACACATAGTGAGTCGGGAAGCCCGGCGCCAGGCAACCTAACTCTGGCCACACGTAGTTTGTTGAGGAGCGACCACAATGTTCTGCATTGCCACAGTAACGGCCACCCTATGCAAGAGAATTAACCGTCCCGCGATTCCCCTCTCTCAAGAGAACCCTCAAAGGCCAACCTCTCCCTAGGAAGGCTGTCCTGTCTCTCAGGATGCTACCAGTTACGGGGCACGTGTCCCAACCGCACTAGCCACCACAGGGTACGCCTCCTCACAGTGTCCTCCACACACGGTGCTCAGGAGGGAGTATCATACCTCCACACCCGACGACACACGAGCCTCAGTGCTCACAGTGACAGTAGGAGTATCATACCTCCCCGTCATGCCACAAGACACCTCGACCCGTGGACCACAACCCTAGCCTTGAGACGACAATCAAGGAGTCTCATACCTCCAGGACTCGACGCCTCTCAACCTTAGGTATCTCGACCCTCGACCTCAACCAGGGGGTCGTGCCTGACCACCTGAGAATGTCTTCACATTCCCTAGTCCCGTCGACACGGTCCCACACTGTCTCGGTCCACACATAGAAAACCTAGAAAACATTTTCCAAAATAGGCCAACTATTTCCTTGAAATCCATTTTCCAAACCATTTTCATATCTTTTGAAAATTCTTCCAAAACCTCGACAAAGCGGCACATCAGGTGTCCTTGGGGACCACCACTGACGGCCCACAGTCCCTCTCAATGGGACAAAACACGACAATCACGTTTTATAAACATATTTGGGCCCTGATTCGGCATGCCAAAAATCAGGTTTGGTATGCTGAAATCTACTGATTTGGTTGATCGAGATGATTCGATGGGCCGAATCGACCAGAGGACCAAACTGACAGAAAAACGGTATACCGAATGAAATTGGTATATCGAAATTCATTGATTCGGTATGCCATTTTCATTTCGGTATGTCGAATTTTGCGATCCCAGAAAACGGCCCAGAACCCTACAGTCTGAAATCGCCTAAATTGGGACCTCCAATCGGACCCCCTAACGAAACACCAAAAATCATGCATAAAACATAAGATGTAGACTCTCGAGTCTACTCCAAATCCCAACAAACAAAACTAAAATCCATTCACCATGCATCAAGATATAAAATCGAAAAGGCAAAAGGGTCAAAACGACCCAAAACGCACCAACCATCATAAATGCCAATATATTCGCCATAAATACACAATAAATCACAATAAATTCTATGAATGTAAATTTACCTAGATTCCATGCAATCTTAGCATTCTCTACCAATTCCATGCTCTCTATTACATGAGGTGGAGATGCGTATCTGAAAAACACCTCCAGCGATCTCCGACCGACCCCCGATGAATCTGACAAACTCCGGCGGCCACGGCCTCACCACGACCTCAGGGACACTCCTCCCAAGCTCCACGTGCCACACGAACCACCGTAGCCTTTCTGCTTCTCTCTCTCTCTCTCTCTCTCTCTCGCGCCGCGTAACAGAGGGAGAAAACAGGGGAGACGAGTGGAAGGAGAAGGGGAGAGGAGAAGGAGCAGAGAAGGAGGAGTGGGAGGAAGGGAAAGAAGGGTGGGGAAGGGAGAAGTGCGCGCCGAGGAGAAGGAAAGAAGAAGAAAGAAGGTGAAGACAATGATGGGCAGCGGAGGAATGCGGTGCGGCTTATAAATCCTGTGCCCGCAGTAGCTGGGAACGTGCTCACCTACACATCGTAGCCACCGACACACCACATGAGCAACCAACCACTCCGCCCAACCACCAGCCACAACTAACGGCCCACGAACACTGGCCCACGCGGACCCCACACTCACAGTGCCAAACCACGCATAGGGACATGCAAACAGAAGCCAGTCCACGAGGCCTAAGCCAAAAAGCACAAAACCACACAATAGGCCTCAGAGCAGTAACACCCGTCTAGGAATAAAATTCATAAAATGTAAATAATTACAAAATGAAATTTTACGGGTGTTACATAACCTTAGGTTGTTGTTTTTGCCTTTGAAAATGTTGTTAGAGTTATTCTAAAGTGTTTAGATCTTTCCTAGATGATTATAGTTGATTTCTAAGCCATTTCATTATTTTTGCAAAATAGAGATGATGGATCCTGTGACCATGCCGGTGGAACCCCTAGGCGCGGTTCACCAAAACCTTACTCCGGTGTGCGGAAAGCCGGAAACACACTGGGAGGTCCGATACAGTCACGGAGAAAATGGTGAATCCGGAGGAAGAGACAAGACTCGGAAACACCAAAGGGAAAACAAAGGATAAGGAAAGGAGTCGCCACCTAGTCTTTTAATGGAAAGACGAGGAAAACCAAGAAAACACCAAAAAAGGCAGAAAGCAAACAAGATGCAA
>JAMKQA010079603.1:0-10363 GCA_024699735.1 Posidonia australis
TGGATTTTAAGTTGGATTAAGTGTTTTATTTATTTTTTTTAGTGGATTTTAATGGGATAGTGTTTTACTAGGTCAGGTGGGCTAGTGTGGATCTGATTGGGACCTATGTGGACTCGGATTTTGGTGGTCGCGACCAGAGCATCAACTGGAGGAGCCTGCTGCCAAATGAGCTCAAAATTGGGGTGTCTACCGTTGGTATTTTGCTCCTTTCCCCTTGCAGAATGTCTAGTCGTGGCTACAAGAGCAATACCCTAGCCACGGAATCTGAGCCTCAAGAGGAGGGTAGATGGAAGGCTGTGCGTGCGGAGTTACAGAGCTTGGCTCATGGGATCTCTCATACCTTTGACAAGAGTAGTTCCAATGGGTCGTCAAGAGATCTGTGGCTGCAATAATTAAGTAAACTCTGTCTGCTGACATTCTAAGGCAAGGGTGGAGCTAAAGAGAGTGAAGTCTTGTTAGAAAAGGTGGTGAAAATGTTGGATAGCATTGTGTGCCCAAAAGAGTAGTGGATATGGCTAGCCACCAATCTGCTAAAAGGTGAAGCAGATAAGTGGTGAAAGCTTGTGAAGTAACTAATGTTCCCAGACTTGATTACCATTAGTATCAAGTGGAAGGATTTTGATGCAGGCTTCTATGAGAAGTACTTCCCCTATTATGTAAAAGAGAAGTTTATTCGAGATTTTTGGAACTTAGAGTGGGATAGCCAACTGTCTATCCTCGAGTATAAAGTTGCTTTTACCTATTTGAAGCATTTATCTCCTACCTATCCTTTCGAGGAGGAACGAGCACAGAGATTCCTCGATGGCCTTCAAATAGGGTTGAGGTTGAAGCTGATGGACTACTAGTGCCAAACGGTGGCAAATATGGTCGGGATGGCCTCCCATTTCAAGGAAGAATTCAAAAAATTTAGGGAGGGTTGTCCTAAAGGAAAGGGTAAGTCTTCATTTACTTTCCAATTCTCTTTTTCAGATATGCCGATTTCTAGTAATTCGGGTATCCCTAGGAAGAAGAGAAAAGAGAAGTCTAGTAGCGCTTCTGCCGACCAAAGCTTCACTAGTGGTAGCGGCACTCGCTTCAGTTAGGCAGGTTCTAGTGCTCCCAAAGGCAATTAGTGTTTCTAGTGCGGCTGGGTGGGCCAATTTGATGCTAATTGTCCTCGTTCACGGCTAGTTCCAGACCAAGGGGTGTGCTACAACTGTAGAAGGCTAGGCATATTCAAAGGTTCTGCCTAGATTCTCTCAAGAAGGTAGGAAGTGCGCCACAACAATAGACGAGGGGACAAGTGTTTACTATACCAACTTCTGATGTTGGACTTTTGGACAACGTGGTAGAGGGTAAGGATGAATACTGGCGTTGTACAACCCTCTATGTAATTATTGTAATTTCTCTTGTACTTTGGACAACAGTCTAATTTGAGAATGATGTTGTTTTGTTGGTGTGCTTGGCCATTTAGGTTCTTTTCTTGTGGTGGGTCGAATGGCCAATGTATTGTTTGACTCAAGAAATTCCTACTCCTATGTCTCTATGTCTTTCGCAACCAAGATGGAGGATAAGCCAGCTAAGTTGGCTTTTCATCTCAATGTAGTGATGCCGCTTGGAGAGCACAATTTAGCTTGGACGTATCTGCGATCTATTGGCTTAACATTGAATGGCAAAGAGTTTGATGCAAGCCTTATCATTATGGACATGTAGGAGTATGATGTAATACTCGGTATGGACTTGTTGGTGTAGTAGTCCGTTTTGATCAACTATGCTCGAAAAGGAGTATATTTTGGGTCTTCTAGAGATGGTTCCTTCTTTGTACAAGGTGTGTGTCGAGGTGAGCCTGAGCTTATCATTTTGACAATGAAGGCTTACAAGTCGTTAGTTAACGGTTGTGTGGGATATCTAGCTAGTATAGTTACCTCCACTTCTCCTGAGTTGGGTGTTTACAACATCTTTGTAGTTTGTGAATATCCCAACATGTTTCCTGAGGATTTGCCTGGCATGCCACCTTATAGGAAAGTAGAGTTCTTGATCGAGTTGGTTCTAGGGTCCGATGTTGTTTCAAAGCCTCTTTACCGTATGGCACCAACGAAGCTGAGAGAACTCAAGACTCAAATGCAAGAGTTACTACACAAGGGTTTTATTAGGCCTAGTGTTTCTCCATGGGGAGTGTTTATCTTGTTTTTTTGCAAGAAGGATGGTTCGCTTTGACTATGTATCGACTATTGGATGCTGAACCTCATCACGGTGAAGAACAAGTACCCCTTGCCTTGCATTGATGACCTGTTCGACTAGCTACAGTCTGTTTCTGTATTTTCGAAGATTGATATGAGGTCAAGGTATCACCAGCTAAGGATATAAGACTCAAACATTCAGAAGATTGCTTTCCAGATGCAGTACAATCATTATGAGTTCACGGTTATACTCTTCAACTTAATCAATGTATCGACTGCGTTTATGGATTTAATGAATAGGATATTTAGCCTTTTTCTAGACCAGTTTGTGGTAATGTTTGTAGAAGATGTTCTAGTCTATTCTTCATATGTGGAGGCTAATGCCTTACACTTAAGGGCAACGTTGGATACTTTGAGGCAACATCACATGTATGCCAAGTTGTAATGCCTCAATTACCATAATAATTTAAAATAAATTAAATTATAGGAAATTAAAAGCTAAACAAAAAATATCAACTACTAGGAACCTATGTGTGCGGCTACGAGACTTCGGACTATGTGCACTAGCTAAAACCCATCTGCATGCCTGCACCTGTAACTCAAAAACAATAAAGAACAAGCATGTGTGACAAAAGTCACCTAGCACACACCCCACGAAAATGACAGAAAACAAATATGTATTAATCTTTCCTTTAAATCATTTCGTAAATTATTTCCTCCAGAACCACCAAGACTAACAAACCAAGTCCAACAGGCTGAAAACCATCGCAAACGTGGCCCACACTGGCCAAAACAGCAAATAGGGCTCTACCAACTCAAAACCACGAACAAGGCCTCCAATAGCCAAAACTACACACAATGAGTCAAGGAGCCTAGTGCCAGGCAATCAACTCTAGCCACTAGTAGCCACTGAAGTGCACTACACTACCACGGTGGCACCACCTTATGCAAGAGTGACTGTCCCGCGATTCTCCCACCTGGAGAACTCTTACAAAGCCAACCCCTCCGGGAAAATAGTCCTATCTCTTAGAACGTTACCAGCTATGGGGCACGTGTTCCACTCGCACTGGCCATCATAGGGTACATTTCCTCACGACGTCCTCCATATGGTGCTCAGGAGGGAGTGTCATACCTCCACACCTAACAATACCTGAACCTCAGTGCTCACAACGACAGTAAGAGTATCATACCTCCCTATCATGGTACAAGACACCTCAACCCGGGACCTCAACTTCGGCCTCGCAAACAACAGTCAGGAAGTATCCTACCTCTAAGGCCTAACAAACACTCACCTTGGTCTCTCGGCCCCTGACCTCAACCAAGGAGATGCGCCTGACCACCCAAGAATGTAGTCACATTCCCTCGTCCCGACAACATGATCCTACAGTGTCTTGGTCCGTACACAGAAAACTAGGAAAATCATTTCCAAAATGGGCCAATATATCTCTTTTGAAAGCTATTTTCAAAATCATTTCATAGCTTTGGGAAATTCTTTCAAAAACCTCAACAAAATGGTACATCAGGTGTCCCACAAGATCACCAATGATGACCCACGATCTCACCTCAAATGGGCAAACCAAACCAATTCAGGAAACCCACGGAAATCACATTTTATAAAACAGTTGGGCCTTGATTCGGCATACCAAATTAGGCTCGGTATACCGAAATCTCCTGGATCGAAAGATCGATTAGATTCGGTCGACTGAAGTAGGTGCAGGCACCCAAAATGGTAAATTGAAAACCAGACCAGTCGACCGAAAGTTCTTGGTTCGATGGGTCGAATAAATTTGGTCGACCAAACTGGGACGCAATGGTCAACACTCATAGCCAAAACAGTAGACTGAAGAAATTTAATCGATCAAATTTTTACCAAAGGACCTAATTTGACAGAAAAACGGCGTACTGAAAAAGTTCAGTATGTCATTTTCTGTGAAACTAGAAAACGGCTCAAGGCACAAATATGCAAAATCATCCAAAATGGAACCAAGGGGCGGACCCCTAAAACAAGTACCACAAATTTCAACTAAAACATATATTGTAGACCTCAAGTCTACTCCAAATCTACACAAATAAAACCAAAATATATTCATTATGTAAGGAGAAATAAATTCGAGAAGCCACAGGAGTCGAAAACGACCTAAAACCACCCAACACCATTAATGGCCATAATTGTCACCATAAATCATCATAAATTTACAATAAATTCTAGGAATGTAAATTTACTTAGATTTCATGCATTCTTATCATTTTCTACCATTTTCATGCTTTCTACAACACAGGGGTGAGGTGCATACCTGAAAACGCACTCCGGCGATCCACGCCAACTCCGGCCAACCACCGATGACTCCAGGCGTCCTCGGCCACTCCACAACCTCAGGGACACCGCATCAAAGCTCCATGCACCGCTGCACGCCACCACACACCACCGCCAACCCTCAAGCACATCAAACAGAGGCAACAGGAGTGAAAGGAAATGGGGAAGAGGGAGAGGGTGAGGTGGGGGAAGGGGTGAGTGGAGGAAGAGAGAGAGAGGGGAAGGAAGGGAGAGAGAGACGGTGAAGTGAAGGGAGAGAAAGAGTGGCGTGCTCGAGAAGGAAGAGGAGGTGCGGGAAAGAAGGAAAGGATGTGTTGCTTCATGGGGAGTGTGCCTCGGCTTAAAAAGCCATGCAGGGGAGGAAGGTAAGCATGCATGCACACCAGCCAACCTCCACCTGCCCAACACAAATGTCGCACACACAACCACTTGTTCCCAGCATGAGACCAACTGCAAGTCTCACCAACCGACCCACAAATGCAAACCTCACATGGACCCACACACAGGCCCACAAGCACAGTGCCACACACACAGTGTCAACCACGCATATGAACACACAAAAGGAAGTTGGCCCACGAGGTCCAAGCCCAAAATCACAAAATCACACAAACGAGCCTCGAATAGTAAAACCTGCCTAGGAATAAATTCATTAAAAATATAAATACTTACAAAAAGAATTTACGGGTGTTACACAAGTTCTCCAAGTGTGAGTTCTGGATGAGAGAGATTATGTTCCACAGTCATTTGATTTCTGAAGAAGGCATTAGAGTGGATCCTACCAAGGTAGAGGTAGTAAGTAATTAGGAGAGACCTTAGACAGTGATGGAGATCTGAGGTTTCCTGGGTTTGGTGGGTTACTATAGGAGGTTTATCAGGGATTTTTCCTCCATAGCCATGCCTTTGACAAAGTTGACTAAAAAGGGAACCCCATTCAGTTGGACCCATGACTGCAAAATGAGCTTCAATGAGTTGAAGACTTGTCTGGTTTCTACTTTCATGTTGACTCTACCTTCTAGGAGTGGTAGCTTCATGGTGTATAGTGATGCTAGTCGTGTGGGATTGGGTTGTGTTCTGATGCAATATGGCAATATCATAGTTTATGCCTCTCGTCAGCTAAAGGATCACAAGAAGAATTATCTAACCCATGATCTAGAGATGGCTATTATAGTAGTCACTCTTAAGCTCCAGCGACATTATTTGTATGGTGAACAGTTCGAGGTCATCATCGATCATCAGAGTCTGAAGTATATCTTCACTCAAAGGGACCTCAAGTAGTGCAGGTGGATGGAGTATCTAAAGGACTACAATTTTAGTCTATCCTACCACCTTAGGAAGGTTAACGTTGTTGTTGATGCTCTTAGTCAACATATGCACATGATGGCAAGTCTGATGGTTAAGGAGTGGATCATGTTAGAGGATCTAGTGGGTTGTAGGCCCAAGAGGCAAGCTCGTGGAACGGTTGGTGTCGGAGTATCCAATCTATCTATTCGTCCCAAACTGGTGGAGTTTATTGTCACCTGTCAGTAGTTGGATCCTTTTGTTCAGGCTACCTTTGAGAAGCTGAAGGCTGGTAGAGAGCCTCATTTCTCTATTGGGGTATATGGAGAGCTGAGATATGATTGCACTTGTATGTCCCCAACATAAGGAGGCCAGATAGAGATTGCTTGTAACGCCTCTCATTTTCCATAATAATTTAAAACAAATTAAATTACAAGAAAATTAAAGCCAAACAATAAATATCTAACTATCAAGAACCTATGTGTGCGGCTAGGAGACTCCAGACTATGTGCACTACGCTAACCTTCTGCATGCCTGCACCTGTAAACCAAAAACACGAGGAAAAATGCATGAGTAACAAAAGTTACCCAATACGCACCTCAAGAAAACCATGGAAAATAAAACTATAATTTATTTTTATTTTAAATTCATTTAGCAAACCATTTCTCAAAAACCTCATGAACCAAGCCCACACTAGCCAAAACCACAACTGAGGCTTTACTAGCCTAAAACCACAAGCAAAGGCCCTCAATGGCCAAAACCACACACAGTGAGTTGGGAAGCCCGACACCAGGCAAACTAATTCTGGCCACACGCAGTCCACTGAGGAATGACCCCATCGTTCTGCACTGCCACGATGTGCCACCCTGTGCAGGAGCAACCACCGTCCCACAATTCTTCCTCTCTAGAGAACCCTCACAAAGCCAACCCTTTATTGGGAAGGTTGTCCTGTCTCTTAGGACACTACCAGCTACGGGGCACGTGTCCCACTAGCACTGGTCACCACAGGGACCACCTCCTTATGGCGTCCTCCACACATAGTGCTCAGGAGGGAGTGTCATACTTCCACACTTGAAGACACCCGAGCCTCAATGCTCATAACGACAACAGGAGTATCATACCTCCCTGTCATGCCACAAGACACCTCAACCCGCGGACCACAACCCTAGCCTTGAGACGACAATCAAGGAGTCTCATACCTCTAGGACCCGACGCCCCTCAGCCTCAAGTATCTCGGCCCCCGACCTCAATCAGGGAGTTGCGCTCGACCACCCGAGAATGTCGTCACATTCCCTGGTCCCGACGACACGGTCCCACACCGTCTCGGCCCGCACATAGAAAACTAGGAAAATTTTTTCCAAAACAAGCCAACTATTTCCTTGAAATCCATTTTCCAAAACCATTTTCATATCTTTGAAATTTTTTCCAAAACCTCAGCAAAATGGCGCATTAGGGGTCCTAGAAGACCACCACTGACAGACCACAATCCCTCTCAAGGGGCAAAACACAGCAATCCAGAAAGCCCTTGGGAAACACATTTTATAAACATATTTGGGCCAGGTTCGGCATGCCGAAAACAGGTTCGGTATGCCGAAAAACCCTGGTTCGGTAGACCGATCTGGATCGGTTGACCGAATCAGGTCAACGGTCAACACTCCGGCCAAAATCGGTAGACCGAAACTGGTTCAGTAAACCAAATGCTCCTGATTCAGGTGACCGTCCAAAATCAGACAACCAAATTTGGACCAGAGGACCTAATCTGATAGAAAAACGGCATACCGAAATGGTTTGGTCTGTCGAATTCTATGAAAAACAGAAAACGACTCAAACCCTACAGTCCGAAATCGCCCCAATTGGGACCTCCGATCGGACCTCCTAAACAAACACCAAAAATCTTGTATAAAACGTAAAATGTAGATCCTCGAGTCTACTCCAAATCCCAACAAACAAAACTAAAATTTATTCACCATGCATTAAGACATAAAATTGCAAAGGCATAAGGGTCAAAACGACCCAAAACACAACTACCAGCATAAATACCCATAAATCCACCATAAATTCTCATAAAATAACAATAAATTCTAGGAATGTAAATTTACCTAGATTTCATTCAACTCTATCAATTTCTACCATTTTCACGCTTTCTATTACAAGGTGTGGAGATGCGTCCCTTAAAATGTGCTCCAGCGATCTCCGACTGACTCCGATGAACTCTGACACAACCAGGGCCACGGGAGCACTCCATGCGAGCTCCACACGAGACCACGAGCCGCCGCACACCGTCGCCAGCCCTCGAGCACAACAAACAGAGAGGAGAGAAACATGGGAGGGAGAGTGAGAGAGTGAGACGGGAGTGAGTGAGTGGAGGGAGAGAGAATGAGTGGAAAGAGAAGAGAAAGAAGGCGTGCTCGGGACGGAGAGAATGCACGGGGAAAAGAGGAGGCTTGGGTCGTGCATGGCGGAGGCTCCGGGCTTAAAAACCCACGTAGAAGGATTAGGTGGCCATATGCATGGAACCAGTCAGCCACGTGTACACCAAGACTCCCTCAACTACTAGCCTGTAACATCTGTGCCTGGATTTTTCCATTTAATATAAACCATGGAATTCCTTGTAATTTTGGGTGTGTGGTTTATTAGTGGTAAATCCAGATTGTGTTTGTTGGCTGTGGTCTCTCCCTGTGTTTTGGGCCCCTGGTTTCTCCCTTGTGGTGTGATTTCTTTGGTTAGCGGGTCTGTTCTGCTTTGGGACCCGTGTTTGTGGTGGACCCACTTGGGCTTGGACCTGGTCAAAGGAGCCCAACCCCCTTGTGACTAGAGCCAACAGTACCCGTGACCCGCACCCTCTTCTCCCGATCTCGTGAAACCTAGCGGGGGAGAAGGCTGCTCGTTCCGTCCCCTCCGTCCAGAGCTACGCGTAGCTGGTGGATGCCGGCGGGATTCCGGGATGGCAGGGTCGGGGGTGTTAAGAGGAGGCGCAGTGGCAGTGTTGGGGAATGGCAGGCCGTGGGAAGGAGAGTCTAGGGTGAGTTGCGTGCAAGAGGAACTTCGTACCTAGAGGAGGTTGTGTGAGCTGAGGAGAGCTTGCATCAAGCCTCGCCAGAGCACGTCGATGCACGCGTGGAGCTCACCAGTGCCAGGTACACGTTCCTCCTTCTGTTTCTTTCCTCGGTTGAGGTATGTTGGGTTTAGAGGGAAAATCATGGAAAATCATGTTAAAAATCATGCAAAAATGAGGAGAATGTTGGGAATGAGAAGAATAATGTGGTTATGTTGATATCATGTTGATTCGTGGGTGTTTTGTATGATTTTCGTGGGTATTCTTGAAGCATGCTACTGTGATTGTGTTTGGGCTTGATGCCTTTGTGATTTTTGTTAGAACAGCATACCTAATGGATTCATGTTTTGATTGAGGGGTTTTGGAGTAGACTTGAAGGTCTACACCCCATGTTTTACTTGTAATTTTTGTAGCATGTATGGGGGGTTTGATCCTTACTTCCACTTTAGGGAGAAAAGGGTGGCGGTGGCCAGGGGTGTTTTCTGCAACAGCAGAAAACGGTATGCCGAATTGGATTCGGCATACCGAAATGCACCAAGGCGGTACCCTGCGTCGTGGCTTCGGACGACCGGAGAAATTCGGTCGACCGATTAGGCAGGGACTGATAATCTGACAGGGATTTGGTATACCGAAATTCTTCGGTTTACCGAATCAGGAGATTTCGGTATACCGAAGCCCCCCTTCGGTATGCCGAATCAGGGGATTTCAGCATACCGAAACAGGATTCGGCATGTCAAATCAGAGCCCTGGGTTATTTTGAGAAATGCATAGAAAAATGATGATTAAATATGGATAAATACATGATAAATGTATGAAATGCATGGAAATGACTTGTGAAATGATGCATGCAAGCATGTTGTTTTAATGATGTTTTCCACGAGATATTGAAGCATGGCTTCTGTGTATGAATATGGACCCATGTGAGGGGTGATTGCATGGTCCAAAGACCATGAAAGAATGTGTGCGTTTAAAGACCACAGGTAATGATTTGATGCATAATGCATGTGATTTGCAAAGAGTTTTATGAATGGAAAATGGTTTTGATAAATGTTTTGAAAAGACAAATTGCATATGACTTTAAAGAGATTAAAGGATATAGTAGGAACCACAATGAAACCAGGACTTGCCGACGAGGTAGTGAGACCTTTAGAGATGTCGGGGACGTGTCCTTGGTAAATGTGGTTGTCGAGTTTGTTGTCCGGGGTAGGAGCCCCGAGACTGTGGTGGTACTGTAGGACCCGGGGTATGAGAGACCCGAACTACCCTCAGTGCCGGTGCTGGACGGGTCTGGGGTTAGAGTCCCTAGGTGCTCGAGCACCAGGGCGTCCCTAGGACACACTCCGTGCTTGTACCCGTGAGGGTACATTTTGAGGCTACGGCTGGGGCGATTGAACTCCAGTACGGGGTGGTTCACTACGGCACTGCAGTGTGGGTGTGGTGACATGGAATCCTCACCAGCTGCTTGAGGCCAGGTCGATCGCCTGTGGCTAGGGTGATGCGACCAGTTTTGGAATGGAAAAGTGTGGATTTGTGTGTGTGGACTAGTTCCTAGCCCGG
>JAMKQA010079604.1:0-11115 GCA_024699735.1 Posidonia australis
CGGGTGGCGCTGGCGAGCGCGGGACAGGGTGCGGCTGCGCTGACGAGCAAGGGACAGGGCGCGGCTGCGCTGGTGAGCGCGGGACAGTGCGCGACTGCGCTGGCGAGGCCCGGGGCATAGGCGCGGCTAGTGCGGGTGGTGCTGGCGAGCGCGGGACAGGCCTCCAAACGAGCTCCACCTATTCCTCCACTTCCAAAACAACCCAAACTCGAGGTCACCTTCTCCAAAACGGCTCTGATACCACTTGTTGTGCGTGGTATACCAAGATGAGCGCAGCGGAAAACAAAAGAGAAGGTAGGCAAAGAGGATTTACGTGGTTCACCCAAATAGGACTACGTCGACGAATGGAGAGGGAGGCTTCTTGTTAATTCGTCGGAGGCTACAAAGGTTGTCTTCAAAAACTCTCTCTATCTCTATGAGAAAACCCTAGTCATATTTATAGGCCTTTAGTTATCTCATATAGTACAAAGACCAAACTGCTCTTATACATAATTTTACAACATTCAAGACACGTATTTCAATGATGAGATACAACAATCAACAACCATGATATGGTGATTACCACCACCCCTCTCTTTTACGAGTCGAAGGTGATGTCATACCAGTGGTGCACATTCTACGCGGGGGACGAGCTCCACAACTTACGATCTTGACTCTGGTGGATGTGCGTGGACTAAATGACCACCTGGACCATCGCCATTTCCTGGATTGTGTTCCTGACGTTGGGGATCGTCGTTCTAGCTGTGTTGCACTTCATGCTATCCTACAACGAGAAGAGGAGGACAATGCCATCAATTCATAGGTAGAATAACGTTATTCAAAAAAGGAGCAGCCTTCTGCTCTATCTCTCATTCTTGATTCTTTAAGTTATTTCTCTTTTACTTCTCCACGATTCTTACATGGATCAGATTCTCCGAATGTCGTTTGGTATTTAGAATCTGCTCTAACCAAGGAGTAGAATTTGTAGGAGTTAGACCTCTAACATTACCAAACATTGCCTAAAGATTGATCGTAGAAATTCCACGCAACTGTAAATTTTACAACTCCACCACTGGAGCTATAGCAACAACAAAGACAAAACTCAGACTACAAATAAGATAGACAATAATATTGCCAACCAAAACAACTAGTGCCAAACAGCATCAGAGCAAGATGATAGGTGCTGCGGCTCAATCAATCGCATCAACGGTCGGAGTATTGGCCACGATACCTCTTACACTCTTCTAATCCTGCTCCTGTTGATCAGTAATTTCTTTAGGAAAGTAGTGATTTTTTAAAAGATAGTTATTCTTTTGACATTTTGATCGATGATTCTGTAATATTTTGTTAAACTAGTGGGTGACTTTAAACTTGTTATAACACTTTATTATCTATTTTACTTGGTTTCATAATTAAGTAATTTATACTTAATAATATAACAACTGATTTCAAAAAAAGTGTTATCACGAGTTTAACAAAATATTCCAGATCAAAGAAATAGCAAAGAAAGACCAGGAATTGGAATCCAGGCTGAATTTATCGAAGTTGACAACAGAATAACCGATTAGGAGCTTGAGACAGGAAAACTCCAAAGACAGAAAACCTCCACAAACACATCGACAAACGTGCCCCGCCACGAAGGAGAACTGGGGATGCCTGTGGTTCTCTATCCCATCGAGTGCCTTGTCAGAAATTGGGTTGATGATTATCTTGATAAGTGGAGCTTCCTGTTCAGCAGCAGCACTGCCGTCTGCAGCGTGGGGTTCCCGCGCCGGCTGCATGATCACGTTATTGGTCTCAGTGGGGGCACCATCAGTGTCTTGCATGGGAGCGCAATGGTAGCCGAAGCTTCCTCTGAAGATGTTAAGCTTCTTCATGTTGATCGAAGCAACAGAATCACCCGCGGCATTGCTAGGGTAGTCTGTCCACACACACACACACGGCCATTGAAATGGAGTCGACAATGACAGAATCGAAAGGGTTGTGCAGACCATTAAAAACAATCTTATTACGAGTTAACCAAACATTCCGGATCAAAGAAATAGCAATGAAAGACCAGGAATTGGAATCCAGGATGGATTTATTGAAGCTGATCGATCAGAATAATTGATCAATGGAGAGCTTCTGGTAGGCAACAACTCAATGTTTAAAAAGAAAATACTCCGAACAATGTTTAAAAACGAAAAGCTGCAGAACATAGACATGGAAAACGGGTCGGGTTGGTCCAGGCCCGCCCGGCCCAGTCTGGGTCCGGCAAAAACACCCGCGGGCCGGGCCTGGCCCTCCGCGGGCCACGGGCTGTGTCGAGCCAGACCGGTCGGTCCGCCTAGGCCCGCTGGATAGGCCCATTTCGACCCGTGGGAACCGGTCGGGCTGGGCCGGCCCGCGCTGTGCGCGGAAATGGCCGTCGGCCCGGCCCGACCCGAATGTGGGCCATGGGCCGTGTCGGGCCCATGGCCTGTTGCGGCTGGCCCAGCCCGGCCTGGGCCCGGGCAGACCGACTGTTTCGTGGGCCGGGCCGGTCCGACCCGGCCCGTTTTCCATGTCTAGTAGAGCACCTTCAGGATCCAAACGACGGAAAGGGCACAGGTTGCAGCCAGTCCATCCCTCCCTAACTATATTAGATTTTGTAGGAACTTCATCTCACATAACTAGCTAAGCAAACACTTTGAATTTCAGTGAGGGTTCTTGCTTCCATAATCGCTACGAGGAATTTAGAACGAAACCCACCGTCATTCATGAAATTGTAGCGACTCTTAACCGAGAAGGTCTTGTCTGGATTAAGAATCCACGCAATTTTATCATTTGAGGAATATAACTGAATCAAATTTATGATAGTTTGAAGCTCTAGGAGAGCATCCAAAGAGAAGTTAAGGTCTCTACGAAAAAGACAGTCAATGGTGGTGATAACTCAAGGGATAAATTGGGCGACGGAGGCTTTTTTGTTCTTATCTAGATGAAATAGATCAGGAAAGTGCACATTAATGGGCTACCAAGAGTCCCATTTATTTTCCCACAAGGCCGTAAAACGTCTTTGTTATTATTGGAGATGTAAAGAAGATTGTATTGAGATCTACCTTTGAAATATATGTCTACAATCACATGGATTAGTGGTGAATTCTTTTTGTAGGAGTATAATAAGTTGATAGTTTGACTTCTATGGATATCAAATAAAAGAAAAAAAAATTATTAATCAAAAAAAAAGAAAAACTTTGAAGTATCTAACTCTATGAATATTTTTCCAAATGCCTTTGGTTACCATTAAACAATTTTCAAAGAAATTTGCATTTAAGTGCAGTGTTGAAGTGGACTAAACTAAGGTTACCTAGATCATTCCGCTCTTTGCTATGGTACACATTTTCTCACATCACGAGATTTTAGCCAAGGGATTGACATTTTCAACTTTTCCAATGGATTTTTTTCCTCATTGATTCCACTTTCTTCCTTATTTCCTTGGAGAGATGGATAACAAAGCTAGGCCTAACAATGGATTGAATCTAGATCCGCAAAGCTAAGGTTTGGGTCTAAAAAATAAAACCTATGGACTCATGGAGTGGGACTCGATAGACCTTTTATTTAGTAGATAGGGTCTGGATTAAAAAATATCTAGAATCGTAGACCTGAATTATATTATAATAATTATATTTAAATATAACAATACTTAAAAGTTAAAACCTTAACTATATTTTAAGTTAAATGTTAAAACCCTAACTCCTAAACCTATTTCCTTTTTAATAGCCACTGCTAGTTACGACCTCATCCTCTCCCCACCTCCTTTCAACCTCCTCCTCACCTCTCCATTCTCCTCCTCTCAACCTCTCCATTGTCATCGCTAACTACCACTTCGTCCTCTCCTATGCAAACCACCTCGTCCTCCCCCCTCCACCTTCTCCTCTCAACCTCTCTACCATTGACGCCGACCACCTCAACCTCTCCACTCCAAAGCACCACCTCCTCCTCCTCCCCCTCTCTACTCCACCTCCTCCTCTCAACCTTTCCACCGTCCTTGACTAACTCATTAAGATTGCAATGTACACTTATTTGTTCTTGATTTGTTTTCTTTCATTTCTTCAAATTTATATTGAGACATGGCATTACATGAGAAATAATGAATATGGACAATAAATTTTGTCACTTGGTTTAATTTTAATGCTCACTATATTTTTTCTTTCATCTCTTTAATTTTTAATTATCATTTGAAACGTGCCCTACACGGGCCAAAATAGCAAATAGGGTTCTACCAACCCCAAACCATAAACGCGACTTCAATGGCCAAAACCATACGCAGTGAGTTAGGAAAGCCTAGCGCCAAGCAACCAACTCTGGCCACAAGCAGTCACTAAGGTGTACTGCATTGCCACGGTGAAGCCACCCTATGTAGGAGCGATCACCGTCCCACGATTCTCCCACCTGGAGAACTCTCACGAAGCCAACCCCTCTTTGGGAAGGTAGTCCTATCTCTCAGAACGTTACCAACTACGGGACACGTATCCCACCCACACTGGCCACCACAGGATACGCTTCCTTACGACGTCTTCCACATGGTACTCAGGAGGGAGTGTCATACCTTCACACAGACAACACTCGAGCTTCAGTGCTCACAACGATAATAGGAGTATCATACCTCCCCGTCATGCCACAAGACACCTCAACCCACGGACTACAACCCTAGCCTCGAAACGACAGTCAGGGAGTCTTATACCTCGAAGACCCAAGGACTCTTAGCCTTAGGTATCTCGGCCCTCAATCTCAACTAGGGAGACGTGCCCGACCACCCGAGAATGTTGTCACATTCCCTACTCCCGACGATACAGTCCCACGGTGTCTCGGCCCGCACACATAAAACTAAGAAAATCATTTCTAAAATGGCCAACTCAACCAACCCACAACGTGGGCCTCATGTGGACCCACACACGGGCCCACAAACACAGTGCCACAATGCATAGTACCAACCATGCACATGAATATACAGCTAGAAGCCGACCCACGAAGTCTAAGCCCAAAATCACACAAACGAGCCACGGAGCACTAATACTCGTCTAGAAATAAATTCATTAATATGTAAATAATTACAAAATGAATTTACGGATGTTACAGCTAGCTACTCTTATGTTCCCAAAAAAAGTATATCTAGGATGGTTTTTGAAAATGTTAACCCATTATATGGACTCTATACATCTTGATTGTTGGACTGCTACTATATTGTTTAATGTACTTGTTGAGTCTGTTGACGTTATATAGTACTAGTCGTGACTCTGTGTTGTTGATATCCATATTTAGTTTGTTCGTGTATATATGTTAAATGGTAATTTTTGGAAGTAAATGTTGAGAAGGTTGAGTAAGAAGGACAGTACTTTAGTATCTTAGTTATATATTTTTTTTCGTTGAATATTATATTATTGAATGAGACTAACAAATATAAATTTCTTTACTTTCCCTTTAAATAAGATATTGTTCTTATGAAATAGATTTTGTTGTTAAATTTTCTGGTATGAAGAGTTCTTGAGCTTCATGATATTAATATTATTGTAAAACTTTTAGAATGTCAATTACTATAATGAATTAGTCATCCAGAGATATCGTTTTGAATTTTACAATAATCAATTAATATTAAAGTTTACAATAATAACGTTTTTGTTTTAGTGAATGTAATAGAATTCATTGAATATAATTTTGTTAATGTTAATGTGTTGTTACAACATCAATTTTTTCCTTCATCTAGTGTTTAATAAATTGTTAGAAGATATAATTTTTGATTGTAGAAAAGGTATATGCATAGTGTAATATCATATGTGCTTGTTTATTATTCTATATACTATGACAAAAGTTGTAGTTAGTTTAAATGTTACAATAACATATCTTTGTGCTAGTAAAAGTTTTGATTTTATGTTTTAGTGAATATTAATAGATTTGGTGCCAAAATTTTTGGTCATTGTAAAATCTCGCTTATTTGTTTTTATGTTTTTTTCATTGATGTTGTTCTAATGTTACATTAACAAATCGGTTTATTATTAGAGCCCCAATTCGTTCTAATGTTATGTTAACAATTTTCTCTTTTTTACTAGAAGTATTTTGTATTATGTTACACTTATTTTTAATGTACTGGATTATAGATTTTATCGCATCATAGTGTAACCATGTTGGCAATAGCCTCGGGCTTGGCGTGAAAGGCCAAATGCATGAGGATCGGCAAAGTCACGGCAAAATAATAAAAAACAAATGATAAAAATGCTAGAGTCGCCACCTAGTCTATTTAAAATGGGGGATGAGGAAAATCGCTTAAAAACATTCAAATCACACGATAAAATCAATGGAAAAGGTCTTCAAAAACCAGAAATGGGCAAGGATCCCTGTTACGCACGAGGAAGGTATTAGGCATCCTCGTGCGCCTGAAAATTGGTCTTTTAATGGGTTTCTCATTTACTTGTATGGAATGTCGACTTTTCAGCCTTTTCTGTACTCCTGAGGGCGATATGCAATGCAATGCTATATATGAGTGGTGCCTTATGCTAAACATGGGTGCATGGGTTGTAGGGCATGTCCTAATGCTCAGAAAGGTCACCCGTGCGGTGAGTCAAGCACCGGTGCAAGGTTGTTGCACAGATATGATCAAAGATCTAACAACATCGAGTGACTTTCATCCTCACTTTACTATATGCGAAACATGAATTATCATGCATAAAAATGGCTGAAAACAGAGTGGAGATCCTGATATGTCCAGGAAGACACCCAAAGAAAACCAAAGGAAGATCAGATTAGAAAACATGCTAAACACCATGCCAAGAGCTACTGTTTGCAGTGGAAAACAGGTAGGTGCGCCTGTGTGGTGCGCTAGACTGGTGTGCCACCTATGTGCTCTACTGATGTGCCAGAAAGGTGTGATAGAGAAAATCACAGATCAGACAGTAAACCAGCCTAATGCCATGCAATATAAAATCTTGTAAACTCGCAAACACATCAGAAAATGCATTATGAGTATCTATCAAAAACTTAGCATGAAAACACAATATGGGTCTTGTGCTCAAGGGCTATATGCCTCACACAAGACCACACCATCTTTATGCTAAATAGAATCAATAAGTTTTAGCCATGTCATCTAGATCTGGATCATGGATTGTTGCATAAGAACCTCCTAAACAGGAGTTCATGGGGCAATTAGTTCACCAAATTACAACAACAGGTTGAACATGCACGATGCAAAAGTCATATAAACAGTGCTATCATAGGTGGAAATCATGCATACAAAGACATGACATATCAGAGAATAAACACCAAAAACATCAGAGTCCAAAACATCCAGAACAACATGCAGATCATGATGCAAAGTTGATGATTTATTCTCTGACCAGACTGGTGCACCAAGATGGTGCACCAGGTTGGTGCTCTGGTTAGGTGCGCCATAATGGTGCTCCAGTTTGGTGCACCCCAGAAATTCTGAATCAGACTACAGTCTGATTTCAGAACTTGGGCCAGATGCTAGAAATAAGTTGAGATTAATCTTATCCAGATCAATTATTTAGATGCTAGAGAACTGAACCATGATAAAAAACAAACATCAAAGTCTTTTTATCATTTCTTAATCATGCAAGTTCATGGGTTAATGGGCTGAAGCTACTGATTAGTAGGCTCTAAGGCGTATGCAATGAATTAATGAACCTAACAATCATGTAAAGATGGTAAATATGTAAAGAGTATATTTGCAGTTCATTTCACAGCAAGCGTTTGCATGAATCAAGATTCAGTATGTAAAAAAAAACAGAGATTACATGATGCAGAATTTAACATGGCACCGAAGCATTATGGATATACTTGTAGGAGCAATCATCTTATCATAAAAACAACACGAAAACAGATTATTAACAGACCATATGTTCAGTGCATTGCATGTTTTATACAGTGTAATACCTAGAGCTTAAGATAAAGGATAAGTAAAAAGAGGAGCAAGGATCTTACATTGCCCAAGATGTTTCTTCCTTGAAGGCTTAAGATAACACTTCCTTGTTGCTTTGGATGAGCTGAGAATGCTCTGGAATGTAAGGGTATCCTCTGAAAACGAGAGTGAGTTGCTGGGAGTAGATAGGTGACTTAACTAAGAGATGGTAGGTAGCTCAGCCAAGAGAGAGGAGTTGCCAAGTGTCCCAAATGGCTGCTAATGGATGGCTTTTTATAGAGTCTCACAAAGGTAACTCTCATGGGATGCAAACAGCCACAAAAATGAACAGCCTTGCGTAGATTCGCAAGGAATATCTGCAAGTGAGGGTTACAAGCACGGAAGAGGGAAAGCCAACAGCCAGCACCCTGAAAAGTAGTTGTGCGCCAGCTTGGTGCGCCACTGTGGTACTCCAGCATGGTGCGCTACAGTTGTGCGCCACCTTGGTGCTCCTGCTAGATGCTCCAATCAAGTGCTCCACATTGGTGCTCCCCATTAGCTGCCTGAATTGCTAATTGGGCCATGGTTTGTTATAGGCTTGTGGTCGGTTTGTGCAATGATCTCTGGCTGGTTAAAATGTCAAATAGGATTCGAAAGTGGTTGGGCTTATTACATCCAAAGCAACATCTTCAGAGTGTTTATCTATGAGCCACCTCAAAATCGGGGTGTCTACACATAGGTTTTCACTTTATTGTTACGTTAAAAAGTTTATATTTCAGTTTCGGTTTTGAAGTTACTCATATAAATGTTTCAATTTTACTCTTACATTTTTAGTTTTTTAATATTTTAGTGATGGAATAATTATTGCGATCATTTTCCTTTGCAGAGTTTGATCTTTTTAGTTGTAATAAAGGATATTGTAGAAGGTAATTTGTTAATAAGTGGCACAGTTATTGTTGCTGATGATGATTTAGATGATCGCAGTTTAGTTAGTGGTCAACAGTTGTAACATTCGTAAATTCATTTTATAATTATTTTCATTTAATGAATTTATTTCTAGACAGGTGTTACTGTTTAGAGGCTCGTTTGTATGATTTTGTGATTTTGGGCTTGGGTCTCGTGGATCGTCTTCTGTTTATGTGTTCCTGTACTTGTCCCCACGTGGTTGACACTATGCATTGTGGCACTGTGCTTGTGGGCCCAAGTGTGGGTCCGAGTGGGGTTCGTGTTTATGGATTGGTTGTTGTGGCTGGTGGCTGACTAGTGCTGGAGCCCGTGGTTGTGCTATGTGTGGTGTGGCTGGGGGAGCAGCTGGAGATGGGCCGGTGCATGCATGCATGCGTGGTGGTTAGTCATGCGCGTAGCTGCTCTTTCCCACGCATATATAGTCACGGTTGAAGGCTTCCCCTGTACCTCACCCTTCTCTGCTCACCGTCCACCTTCTTCTTCTTCCTTCTCCTCCTCCCCGGACGCACATCCCTCCTTCACCCCCACCTCTCCTTTCCACCCCTTACTACCTCTCTTTCCCCCACCTCTCTTCTCTTTCCCCCACCCCCTCCCTTTTCCCCCCACCCATCTTCTTCTTCCTTCTTCCCCTCCCCTGTCCGTGCGCGGCGAGAAGTTGAAAGTGAGAGTGAGAGGTGGAGGTGGTTGTGTGGCTTGGTGTCGGCGTGGCTGGAGCTTCGGGAGTCGAGGAGGCTCCTATGGTGGTCGTGCATGCTGGTGGTGGTTGATAGTTGGTCGGAGAGCGAGTTGGGTTGCTAGAGGCCATTTTTAGGTACGTACCTCCAATCCAATGAGTAGAAATCATGTAAAATGGTAGAATTGCCTAGGATGCATGTAATCTATGCTAAATTTAATGTTTGGTATTTATTGAGAATTTATGGCGATTTATTGTGGTATTTATGACTATAATTTTGCTGTGGTGTGGTTCTTGGTTTCTCTACGCACCTTGGCTTTGTGATTTTATTCCGAGAGCTATGCTTAATGGATTCTAGTTTTGTTTGTGTAGATTTGGAGTGGACTCGAGTGTCTACCACATATGTTTTATTTGGAGGTTTTAGTGGTCGTTTGGCAGGCCCGTCTTTGGTTTCCACTTCAGGAGATGTAGTTGAGGGTAAAGATGATTAGTTGGTATTATGAGCCTCTGTGTTTGTTGTAATATCTTTGTAACCTAGACATCTGCCTGATCTATGGATGTGAAGATGTTGTTTTGCTTGACCATTAGGTTCTTTTATTGTGGTTGGCTGGATGGCCAAAGTGTTGTTTGACTCAGGAAGTTCTTTCTCCTTTATCTTTGAGTTTTTCGCAGCGGAGTTGAGAGAGAGACCAACTAGACTAGCCTTTCATCTTAGTGTGGTAATGCTGCTGGGGGAGCACAATTTGGCATGGAGGTGTTTGCGGTCTATCGACTTGACGCTGAATGACAGAGAGTTCGACGCTAGCCTGATCGTAATGGGCATGCAGGAGTACGATGTAATGCTCAGCATGGATTGATTGGCGCAACAGTCCGCTTTGATCGACTGTGTTCAGAGGAGAGTTCATTTAGAGTCTCCTGAGGGTGGGTGTAGACACTCCGATTTTGAGGTGGCTCATTGATAATTTTTCAGATGATGCTTTGGATGTGGCTGACCCTTGAATCCCATTAGCCAGAACAACCCTAAGCTTGCAATAGGCCCTAAGCCCAATTAGAAAACCAGACAAGTAGGGGAGAGCACCTGGCTGGCACACTTATCTGGCACACTTAGCTAGCACACCTACCTAGCACACTTAGCCAGCACACTTACCTAGCACACTTGTCTAACACACCTACCTGGCATATCTGCCTAGCACAGTTATCTAGCTCACTTAGGCGGCGCACATAGCAAGCGCACCTCCCAGGCGCACATACCTGGCGCTCAGCCAGTTCTCAGGCTGCTGGCTGCTGGCTTTCCACCTTTTATGGCTGTTACCTCCAGCAACGAATATGCCATGGAATCTTCCAGGCTTTTCGTCTACGAGGCCCTTTGCATTCTCCATGGGTTACCCTTGAGAATTACCTATAAATAGACATCTATTGGTAGCCATTTGGGTGATTTAGAAAAGTTGAAGACACACAATTGCAACCAGAATTCTGCAGTCGTCCCTTTGAGCTCTTAGCTTTCTTCTTGCATCCAGAGATATCCTCAGCCCTTCCAAAGCATCAAGGAGCTTATTATCTTGGGTCTTCTTTGAAGGAACATCTAGGACAAGGTAGGCCTTCTCACTTTTCCTTTAATTCTTGTTCT
>JAMKQA010079609.1:0-11323 GCA_024699735.1 Posidonia australis
ATCCAGGGATGGGTTACACAAGAGAAACAAAGGGTCTTGCAAACGAAAAGCCTCGAATATTCGTTGGCACATTCGTTTGCAAGGGTAACAGCCCGGAAGATGGAAGGTCAGCAGTCAGAGCTGGGCGCCTGCTTGGTGAGCCAGTGATATGTGCTTACTTGGTGCGCCAACCCAGCTCAGATATTTTGATTGGGGCTCTGGCTAATGGGTTTGGGGCTCGGTTCAAGGGCTGATCTCATCCAAAGCAACATAAGGATACTCATCTCTGGGTCACCTCAAAATCGGGGTGTCTACAATAAGCAAACGTTTTCAATGGTGGTAAACCTAGCTTCGCAATCATTGAACTTCTTGCTCAGGTAGTATACTGTCCCTTCTTTGCGGCTCGTCTTGTCGTGCTGACCTAATACGACGCCCATGGAGTGTTGTGTAACTGACAAATAGAGGAGGAGTGGCCATCTCGACGTTGGGGGAACAAGGATTGGCGGCCTGGCTAGCAACTGTTTGATATTATAGAAGGCAACCTGGCATTCCACACTCCAAGTGATCTGAGAATTCTTCCTCAGGAGCTTGAAGATTGGCTCACATATGGGAGTGAGCTGAGTGATGAAGCGACTGATGTACTGTAGGCACCCAGCAAGCCTCAAACCTCCTTCTCCGTGGCCGAAGGGGCATGTCAATGATGGCTCTGGCTTTGTTAGGGTCAACCTCATTCCCCCTTTAGCTGACTATATATCCCAAGAGCTTTCCAGATGTCACGTCAAACACACATTTGCTAGGATTCAGCCAGAGCTTATACTTCTGTAGGCTGTCAAATAGCTTTCTCAGGCAGGAAAGATGGTCCTCGGACTCTTTGGATTTAGCAATCATGTCGTCCACGTACACCTCAATGTCCTGGTGTATAAGGTCGTGGAAGAGTGTCGTCATTGCCCTTTGGTATGTAGCATCGACATTCTTGAGTCTGAACGACATCACTTTGTACCAGAAGATTCCCCAAGGGGGTGATGAATGATGTCTTCTTCATATCCTCTTCTGCCATTCTAATCTAATTGTAGCCTGAAAAGCCATCCATAAATGATAACATTTTGTACTCTGCAGTGTTATCCACTAGTACATCGATGTGAGGTAGTGGGAAATCATCTTTTGAGCTCGCTTTGTTGAGGTCTCTATAGTCAATGCACATGCAAACTTGTCTGTCTTTTCTCGGCACTGGAACTACGTTGGCTAGCCATTCTGGGTAAAGGACGACTTTAAGAAATTTGACTTGATGTTGCTTCATGATTTCCTCTTTTAGTTTGAGAAGCCACTGTAGACACTATCTTCTGAGTTTCTGCTTGACCAACTTGGCGTCTGGCGTCAATTGCAGGGTATGCACTACTACCTCAACATCCAGTCTGACCATATCATCATAACTCAAGGTAAAGAAATCACTATATTCCCTCAGAAATGTGATAAAATCTGCCCTTGCCTATGGAGACAATCTGACGTTGATATGGACCTCTTTAACATCGCCTGGGCCACCAATATTCATCACCTTTATGTCCTCAACGTGCAAATTTGGACCCTTTGGATCGTCGTCGTGGGGGTGGAACTCTGGCGCATCTTTTGGATCATCGACGCCCATGTCATCTTCCTCCTCGTATGCTATCAGCTCTGATAATACCTCCTACTGGAATGTGGAGTCAGCAATGTCAAAGGAGAGGATCTGTTCTGACTCTTGCCCCTGCCTGTGCCTAAGGAGGGTCACACTGACTCTAGTATTCTTGTAGCTACGCTGAATGGACTCCGATCCTGCGCCTTCTTGCTCTATTGAGATGCTACTTATTCTTCTCTCTATGGTACAGTGGTTCTAATATTTTTGGGTTTTTGTATTTTTTCTGATTTTTTTGTGCTTTTTGTACTATTTACAATGTTCTTCTCTCGACGGTCGTCTTACTGGTGGCTGCTCGGAGGGCCACTCCATGGGCTCTCTAAGGAGCCTACCTCAATGTCTTTTTTTTTTAACCCTTGCCTATCTCCAAACGAGGCTTGTGTTGCAAATACCACCTAGACCAGCCTCCCGGTTGCTCAGAGATCATCTCCTCTAGTCTAGTCTTGACTGTCTTGCCCTCCTCCACAACCATGATTGTTGGGGGACCCCAATGGTTCTAGGGTGGGGCGAGTTCTGGCTACGATGCTACTGCTTTCTGTTTCCAGTTTCTGTCTTCTTCGGCTGTGTCTTCCGCCAAGACCGCCAGTTGCTCCTGTAATAGCACTTCCAGGTCATTCAACACTACATCTACGTGGGTCTCAATGGTCGTGCCCTCCTCCTCGTCTGAGGTGAAGTCGACATAGTAGGCACAATACTCCGATTGTACCAAAGATCCGAAAATAGGAAAGACTGTGATGTTGCTGCTGCTGAACTATTGCATCTGGGCTGCTGCCACCTCTGGCAACTCTGCCGATGGTGCTACCACTGTGGCTAACTGAAACTGTGGTGCTGGTGCTACGATTGACTGGGACTATGATGCTGCTACTGCTACGACCCATTGTGGCTGTGCTGCTGCTACTAAGAGTGTGATTGACTATGACTGTGGTGCTGCTACTAAGACTGACTGAGGCGTGACACTATTGCTGTGACTGAGACTAATTGTGGCTGTGATACTGCTACTGTGACTAAGACTGACTGTGGCTATAGTGCTGCTATGACTGAGATTGATTGTGGCTATGGTGCTGTTGTGATTGAGACTGATTGTAGTTGTGGTGCTGTTGTGGCTGAGACTGACTGTGACTGTGGTGCTACTGTGGCTGAGACTAACTGTGGCTGTGCTACTACTACTGCTGGGGGTGGTAAGCTAGACGGGTGGATGCTAGGACTGCTACCTATTACTACTCTATTCTGTCTGTGGGGCTTGGCTCAATTGCACTCAAGATGTCTTCATCTGTGTAGCAATCCTCAATGCAAACCCACTCGACATCCTCTGTTGGACTCTGCTGTTGCTACACTGCAATGACCAAGGATGGGTTCCTATTCGGGTCCATCACACCTGCACTAACAAAGTTAGTCAAATCCCGAGGGATGAGCAGCCTTTAGTGCCTGCGTGCACTTCCATGTGGTCCCTGGTATCCAAGTCCTTCGCGGTCTCTTCTTTCCTCCGCCTCGACGGGCTTCGTAATCCCTTGACCGTATCACCCAAGTGGGGCTCCCTTTTCATACCCCCATCGGTGACAGAGGTTCTCAACCATTAGCTGAGGGTGACTATGAACGGACAAGAAGCTAACGCATTCGAATTTCGAAACAAAATTGACCGGTTCGAAACGGTTAACACGGTAGAGTACATCCGATGGCTTGGGATCAAAATGGACAGTCTGAAGATCAACAGAAGAGACCACGTCAACCTCGTCTTTCCCAAAGTTCTCTGCCATGACAATGACAATGTCGTCGTCGTAGAAGAACTTGATCATACAGTGCAAGGTTGACGGGATGACCTGATGCTTATGTAGCCAAGGGTGCCCAAGTAGAAGATTGAAAGTAGGTTCGAGGTCAACAACATAAAATTTGATGTTGAACTGAGCCAAACTGATAGTTAAAGGAATGACCAAAACCCCCAATGCATCATGATGCGTGTTGTCAAAAGACGTCATCCCTTTGACAACTGGCGTGATATCCTTGGCTTGAATCCGATTTTGCTTGCAATGCACAAGGGGCAGATGTTTAGACCCGCACCATCATCAACCAGTGTCAAGGGGATTCGGAACTTCTGAAACTACATGGTGACGAATAGCGGTTGATTGTGATTGGTTCCCACCAAGGGCAACTCCTAGGACGAGAAGGAGATGACCTATGGCATTGTGATCATGCCTACCATGTTTTCGAGGGTTGCGGGCACAATGGTGGGGGATACGTGGGCTGCCTAGAATACCCTAAAGAAGGCCTCCTGGTGCTCGACTGAGGTATGAATGAGCTCCCAGGTAGATATGTCAGCTTTGACCTTCTTGAGCTGGAAGGTGACATCATCTGGGAATTTACTAGTAGTGTTGGTGGGGGGCTTGGGGGTCACTTCCTCGGTGATGGGTTTAGGGGGCTGACTTGTTTGTTAAGGTGGGAGCGGTAATGGGTGGCTTGCCCTGGGGATTGGAGTTGGGGGCTTGTACACCCATCCAGACCATGTGATTTCTACACACAATTCTGTGGCATAGTCATACGGTACTCGGTGGGTATCCCTAGTCAAATTGATGACTAGGGGCGTACAGGTCGCCAACTCTAGCTGGGCCACTGGTTGGCTAGTGGAAGGCATGGTGAGGTAGGCTGCTAACTCGATGGGTTGCGTAGGAGCTGGCTGAGGTTTGGCTTCAAGGCAGATGGGCAAAACTGGGGATGATTGGATGGTAGACGATGCGATTGCACACTCTGTCCTGGCGGCCAGGTGAATCATGCTGACAATGGGCTCTGAACCAGAGAGGAAGAAAGATACAACTGAGATGAGAACGGTTCAGAGGTAGGGTGGATAAGATCAGATGGGTCCAGCAGGGAAGAGCTGGACTCGATAGGAAAGAGGCAGTGAACCCCTGAGGTCCCGAGTGCTCCTGGATTAGTGTGCTGAGGGAGAGGCTAACTGACTATGCTGGGGTGTGGCTATGCTAGTGTTGGTGCTGGTGCTTGTGCTTGTGCTGGGGCAGGTGCAGACCCTACATCTTGGGTGTTAATAACAATGACCTTACAGTCAATGTGATCCTGTATAGTGTTTCAGAGAGTGAAACAGTTGTCTGTCGAGTACCCCAGGGGCCCGATGGTAACTGCAGTACAAGTTTGCTTTATACCACACCGATAATGGATTCCATGGTGGGCGAATGTCTAGGTACCTAAGGAGCGACTGCACTTTGGGAAGGATGGTGCTCAACGGCTCAACCAGCAGGGTGAACTCCCGATCAAATCGACAGGGCCTCCCTTGTGGGGGGTGTTGTCCTTGCCTTACCGGTGCTACGGGATACATTGACTCGACGGTGGTCGTGATGTGAGGTGTGTGAGGTGTCCTACGTGCTGGAACATAAACTACCTGATTTTAAGCTGACGAGCCCACCGCGTTCACAAGCACAGCAGGGGACCCAACGTACCCAACGACGCTCTTTAGGGGGTCCCTCCTCTTCAGATAGCTAGAGTTGGAGCCGTTGTTGTTGATGTTGTTGTTGTTGGCGCCGGTGTTGTGGCTGGGGTGGTTGCTTGCTTGGTGAACGTAGTGAGTGCGGGGAAACTTCCACTTCGTAGTGAGCTTTCCACACAAACGTCAGCTCTAATCAAGGAGGAGAAAGTGGTGATAGGCTGAATGCTAAGCAGAGCCCTTATGGCTGGCTGTGCCCCACAGATGATCATTTCGATAGACTCCTCATTAGAGGGCCTATCCATGACCTGCGAGGCAAGGGTACGCCAATGCTTGACGTACTCTCCGAATGACTCGAAGGGCTCTTGCTTGGTGGCAACTAAGTCCTCCCTCTTGGGGACTAAGTCCTGGTTAAAGGAATACTGTTCTAGGAACGCCTGAGCTAGGTCATTCCAAGTCCGAATGGTTGCCATGTCTAAAGAGGTGAACCACTTCAAGGTAGGACCAGAGAGACTCTTCTGGAACAAGCGGATCGACAACCCTTCGTCAGCTTGAAGCTGAGCGAAGTTTCCACAGTATGCCCTCAGATGGGAGATTGGGCAGCCTTTTCCATTGTACTTTTCAAAGTCTAGGACTTGGAAGTTCGGTTGGAGAGTTGCCTATGAGAAAAGACTAGTGGTCTCTGCCCTACACTTGTCGAAGTGCTCTTTCCAAATCACCCATCTTAGAAAGGAGGGCATCTGGGGTCGCTACTGTTAAGACTGGCGTAGCTTGGGTGGGTACCACATATGCCATGTGGGTCGCACTGAGGTGCTCTTCCGGATCCACCATCATACCACCTAGTGTCATGGCATGATGGTCGGCATACCTGTGCAAGTGCGTGGTGTGATGTGAGAGGCATGGGGCTACCTATGTCTGATGCAAGGACAGAAGGTAGGCAATATGCTACACTGTGAGTGGTGTAGGGTTCATGGGTAGCAGCTGCTATCGTAGTGCGAGTCCAGGCAGTGGAACGAGAGAGCGTTGCACCCCTACCAGGCCATGAGGTGGCCACGAGGTGCTGGAGATGCATGCTATGGAGAGTGAGATGAAGGTGAGGGATATAGGGTCGATACCCCCATCGCCTGACTAACGAGGAGCTAGGGCGATAGTCAGGGAGGTGTAGTGGGTGTAGAGTGGAGCACCAAAGCTGAGGGTGGCAAGACCTCAGGGGGAGGAGATGCTACGAGCAGTGAAGAGTCCATGGAGAGTACCATGCCCTATAGCTTTTGGGCGAGGGCCAAGAAGTACTGGGCTTGCACAATTGGATTCCCATCGATAGCAGCATCGAGGGACGAGATTGTCAGCGGAGCTGAAGCAGCAGAAGGCAAAAGGGAAGCAGACTGTCCAAAAGGGGCGGTACCTACTAAGGAGGCTACCGTAGCCAGCTTGGTGGTTAAAACTGAAGGGCCCTACAAAGGGAGAGACATTGGCAACTCCGGAGATTATGTGACGGTCACTACAACAGCCTCAGTGATGGGCTCCAGAATGGACAGGGTCTGCAAGTGTCCCAACACAAAAGGAGAGGATGCTCCATGAGCTTGGAAGAGGCTGACATGGGGTGAAGAGGTAGCTAAAGAGGTCAGAAAAAGAGATAAGGGGGCCGAAGTGGCGATCCCCTCAGAGGTGATAGTGGAAAGGGCATTGTTGACGTGCTAAGCCATGGCGGAACGTGAGCGAATGCAAATAAAGCTACGGTAGCTAAAAGAAGGGTGGTTCCTACGACGAGCTATCATCGAAAGCAACAAAAGCTCGAAAAGGAAGCTGAGAACAGGTGTCACAACAAGGGAACAGAGGAGGAGCACTCGAGCTCTGGTCAAAGGACTCGTGTGCGAACATGTTGGTGGAAAAAAGACAAGAGCAGGTATCAAAACCTGAGGATAAGCAATGCGATGTTTATTAAGTGGAATGAATGGCACACATGCACATGGATGCAACTAACATGCACTCTCTTACCATCTAAGTGTTTCCTAGGAGGTTGTCTACTCCAGATGCTCTCGAGGTGAACGGGTCTCCGACTCAAGACAGAAAGTAGGGTTCTGTCCCATGCCAAAGCTGTGGAACGGTGGTGCATTGGGAACCTCGACCCTGCCAAAGCATGGCTTGTACCCTCTACTAACACCAACGCGACCCCTGGACAAGGGGGACAACCCGGTATCAGATCCTACGCCAAAGTAATAGGACAAGAAGAAACCAAAACTGGCCTTCGTAGACTGTAAGTGGACTCAGAGGAGAGAGAATGCATGCACCTATATGATTCAGACATACAAATATGCTTGGTGATTTTTACTTGCCCATTTATTAACCATTAAGGGGAAAAGTGTATTATTATCTCTAATTGTCCTTATGCATTAATTTTACTTGCAAGATTTTAAATTAGACCAAGGGGAGGCAAGCAAGTCTCTAATTTTGCCTAAATAAAAATGAAAAAGAAGACAAAACATATAAATCATGGCAAAACAAGCATCGGACAAAAGACATGGTCATGGCATGTGCTCGTGTCGTGAACAAGACTGTGATAAAGAAAACGAACAACATTGCAAAAAGGCATGGAACATGGCATGTGCATTGTAGCGTGAACATGATATTTCGGTGTAAAGCAAACCATTCATCATCAATAAGGCATAATACATCCTAGAGCACACAAGGGAAACCATGCAAGCAAGAAAGAAACCAAATACGAAAGCCAAAGTCTGCCTTTTCCCCGACAGAGTCGCCAGTTCCTGTGACCATGTCAACAGGGGGGACCGCACTCTCGTGCGATCGAGACCGCATGGGGACCGGTAGAGCCACAGCAAATCTGACGAATCCGAGGACGGGAAAATGACTCAAAAACACCAGAAAAAGCCCAATATGGGGATAAAACAAAGAGTCGCCACCTAGTCTATTCAAAACGGGAAGACAAGGAAAACCGTATCGGAAAACCAAAGCTCAAAATCGAATGTGAAATAGTAGATGACTCATGCCAAATGGATTCGACACATGAATCATAACAAACCGGAGAAAGGGTAATGACTCCTATTACGTATAGAGAAGGTGTTAGGCATCCCCACATGCTCGATGAATTGGTCTTTCTCGGAATCTCGCTCACGTGCATGGAAATACGGGCACTTGGATACCAATTAATGGAACTATATGGATGATTCAAGAACAGAATAAATTATATGGCTAAGGGACATGCCAAGCTGAAAACTAATCGCAATCAAACAGGAAACATAAAACAAAGGCAAAGGATGCAAGTGTAATGAGACCAAAGGCTAAGCCGTGCTAGATTTCACCCCTGGATGACACGCACATGTGCTACGCGCGAGCTACTTGCGCAACCACAACGTGCCACCTACAAGTGCCATGGCTATTTGCCATCATGGCCTGATCCCAGGCACAAGAAATGCGATGTAAAGGAATACTAAGATACGGGGGATCATCTATCAGGTTGGCCTCATACATGTGCCAAGAATCAATCAAAAACCACTTCGACAAGGAACGTCAGGTATACCATGGGGTGAGAGCAAATCAGATAATAAAACCATGCTAAAGCAGCAAATTTGCAAGGGTGACCTAACTTAGAGGAGGTCGAGCTTTGGTTTGGTCGAACTCGACCCATTGCAGACCCTACCCAATATGCGCATGGGTGGCACGCTATCGGGGCGTGCCACTAGGACATAGGGCAAGGCCTGCCTCCTTCATCGCCTCCTCATCGGAAGGTGGGGCATCACCGGACAACGAGGGTTGTCCGACAGCTTGGGGAGGTCACCATTAATGGAGGAGAATGCCAGGGAAATATTGGAAAGCCATGAGCTCTCCTCCCCTTCCCCGTCGCTGGCATCAATGCCAACCTTCCTCTGGCAAGCCTCCATAAGAGACGTCTGGTTCGGGAGGTCCACTCAGCTACTCCAAGGAATGATATGGGAGAAGAGGGGAAGCCGTTGGGACATTGGGCCGAGCGTTCAGTGGCCAGTGTAGACTCACACCAGCGTTTGGCATCTGACGATGGTAGGTGAGGTGCGGGATGCAATAGATAGTGGGAAAACAACAGGGAAAGCAGGTGGAACGTAAAACCATAATAGCCAAGCTATCCTTTATATTTGATAAGGAGAATGTATACCTGTAGTGGTGGTGTTCGGTTGTCCTCCTTCACGTCTGGCGGTTGGGACTCTGGCGAGGGTGACAGGGGCGGTTGTCCGATGGAGAAGGACCAGTCGGAGGGAGTGGGGAGAGCTCAGAGGTTGGCCGAGGAGCTCCCATGGTGGCAAAGAAGAGGGATCTCAGGTGGCTCAGATGTAGGGTTCCGGTTCTCCGACGAGGTCTCTCTCTGGGTTTTTTGGGATCTCACTCGCACAATTACTCTGTGTCCCTTGCGGAAGGAGCTCAAGGGAGTTTTGGTGCGTCCTCTCATGTGGTAGGTGGAGCGGGACAGCAATGGCAAGGCTGACAGGGCATGGTTGCAAGGAGTGGTTGGCAGGATCGTCGCAAGCTTTACGTGACGGCGGGAGCAATGCAAAGTGATGGTGGAGACAGGACGTGGGAAAGCTCTGAAGGTGTCAAGCACGTCAGGAGACATGTCGAGGTTTCGTGCACAACGTCGCTCGTACGAGGTACGAGATTGTAAGATGAAAACGATGAGTCAGGCGACGTTTCCCAGACTGGCCTGGCCCTGATGCGCACTTGGGCAGCACAATCGGGCCGTGCATGTCATTGGGCCAGAGCACACAGGCTAGATTTTAAGTGTTGGGCTTAGTTGGATGAGTGGAGTTAAGCTTATTTTGAGGTTTTGGACTGGTTTTAGGTTTATGAGTTTGGTTGGAGAACTAGGGTAAGTCTGAGTCAGTTGTCTAGTTGCACTCTCTGTCGGGTCCACCTGCCAACATTGGCCAGAAACCGAGGCGTCTACATATATGGAGAAGACCTAGTGCGCACCATGAGGGGATTGAGTATTGTACAGATTTTACTAGGGGCTCATGGCCTTTGATTTATTTGGATGCTCCTATTTCTATAGGTAGATCTAGAGTATCTTATTTTCAAACTTTGGTTGTGAAGATTCGTCAAAGGATTGAGGGTTGGGGATCTCGTGTTTTGTCCATGGCTGGTCGGCTGGTGTTAGTAATGCATCTGTTGTCCTCCATTCCAATTCATACATTAGCTATTTTAAAAATTGTTAGAAGTTGCTCTTAAAAAATTCTCTCTGGAATGCCTTCTATGTCGCGAAGTATAAGGTTGAAGTGAAAGGTTGGCATGCTCCAATATCCTTGTTTGCTTTGATTTGGTGGAAGTCCTTAATGACTATAATGGCATGGGTGATCTCTCTCTTTTTTTGGCAAATTGACAAGGGGGATAACTCTTTTTGGGTGGACAAATGGTTTTCTAATGGTATCATTTTCAATACTTTGGATCATCGCCCCATTTCTAATCTTATGACCAAGGTGGTTGATATCTTCCTCAACAAGGGTTTATTTGTAGATAATGTGGTGGGTAATGGTGGGGAATTAAAGGATATGTGGCAATGTTTGCAAAGATTGTAGGTTGTTCCCTGAGGTGTTGCAAATAGACTGATTGAACATCGACAATAGATGGGAATTTTTCTATTAAAAGTGCATGGAGGAGGATTAACACCTCCAATAGGGTGGTAAGCAAGAAAAAATGGATTTGGTTATCTTAATTTTGTCCAAAATGTTTCCTTTCCTTTGGTGTATTAGTTGGAAAGTAGTTGTTATGGATGAGAATGTTCAAACACACTTAGTGCCTTTTGTCTCAAAATGTAACTACTGCTTAACATCACAAGTAGAGTCATTGGAGCATCTTCTATTGCTTGGTGATCTTGGTTTGAAGGTTTGGAGTTTCTTTGAAGCTATTTTATAGGTACAGGTCCACTCAAATATTGTGTACACAATACTTTCTTGGCATGAGCATGCTAAAGGACATTCTTATAGACATCCTTTGCTGGGAATTCTTCTAGGATTCAAATGTTAGCATATATGGAAGGAAAGATGTAATAGAAGATTCACCCAGAAATTTGAAGTCTGGGGCAGATAGTATCTGTAACCATGCCGGCGAGGAGGTTCCGCAAACGAATGCGAAATTGGTCGGCAAAATCACGTCGAAAAAGCAAAATAAAACGGAGTCGCCACCTAGTCTATTATGGAAGACAAGGAAAACCAAAACATGAAATGAATCATGCAAAAACAAAAGAAAAGGACAAAGTTCAAGTCTAC
>JAMKQA010079611.1:0-14948 GCA_024699735.1 Posidonia australis
AACCAGTCGGCAGGCCGCCAGTTCCATGGGCCGAGGCCCGACCCGGCCCGATTTCCATGTCTATATACATGGGTTGGGTTGGGTCGGATTAGGGGTGAATCTATAACCTAACCCATATTGTTCGAGTTGGATAATTTAAGACTCATACCCAACCTATACCTAGTTTAGACCTAACCCAACCCGACCTATAAACTTCGGATTGGGTCGGATCAGGTCGGTTATAGGGTTTTATAGAACTTGAATTTTACACAAAACAAAGACAAACTTTCAATTAGAGGACTATTTTAGTTTATGTACACATAATTTTCCTTGTATAGATTGATCATATCCATTCTTCAATATTTTCTTCAAGTGGTGATTTTCTTTATTTAGAAATTTCATTTGTTCTGTTCTATCATCTGTACAGATAATTTCATGTATTCTCTTTGTTAAAGAAGGTCAATCAAGAATTTTTTAATAACACTTGAAGATTATACCATAGTATTCAAAAGATTGTAAAAATTCAGAAATTACATAGTATTAACCATTAAGCAAGTATATTGAAGATTATACCATGGTATTTAGAAATTCAAAAATTCCACTGTCCAAATAGACATTCAAAAATTTAAAATTATATGGTAAACACAATTATACATTTGTTTAAATGATTCATACATATCACAAAAAATCAGAATAACTACAAGAATGGAACAAACAAGGTGATCGGAATAATGCCTCTATTAAGGAACTGATTGAACTATTTCATTTCACAAAAGCTAATCATGAAAACTCCAATAGTTTCTTGAATCATCCAACAATAGAAATAAGGAAGAATCAGCAAACATGAATCATAAAAACTAACACAAATCTTTTAGTAGACCTCTACGGAAGAAAAAAGGAGATAACAAACACAAGAAGATCACCATAAAAAAGGAAATCATACCAAACGATTCCCTTCGTTGAATCTTTAAGATCTCCCGAAACTATAGAAATGAGCAACAGAAGATCAAAGAAAACCACCCACACAGATCAAAGTTTCCAAAGACTTATCGTTGTGGGGTGTGCCGGTGTAGGCTACGGAGGTGTAGGTTGGTGTGGCCATGTCGTCGAGGGATGTGTCGTAGTAGGCTATGTTGTGGAAGGGGGAATAAAGAAAACCACCTCGTAGACAAAGGTTTCCAAGGACATGCCTTTGTGGAATGTGCTGGTGTGGACTATGAAGGTGTAGAACAGTGTAACCATATCGGTGTGGGTTGTGTTACAGAAGGAAGAAGGGGAATCAAAGAAAACCACCTACACAGACAGAGGTTTCCAAAGACTTTCTTTTGTGGGATGTACCGATGTAGACTGCAGAGGCGTGGAACAGTGTGGTTGTGTCGCCTTAAAGTGTGTCGGTCTATGCTACACTGCGAAAAGAGAAAAGGAGAAAAGAGACAAAGATCATCAAATTAGAGTTGAGGTCGGGTTTAAATTTTAGGATATTAAGTTGTATACTTTTATAAATAAAAAATTATATATATAATATGTATTTGTTAATATAAATAAATAATATTACATATAATTATATATATATATATACCTTCGGGTTCAAGTCGAGTCGGATAACCCATACCTTAAACCAATACCTAACCCAGAAATTTCGGGTTTAGGATTTTTTGATCCATACTCAATCCATGATAAAAAAAACTCAACCCAACTCAACTCACATAAGTCGGATTGGTTCGGTTTTCGAGTCAACTTAGACCTATGTACACTCCTACTGAATTGGTTCGGTATGCTAGAACAAGGAATCTCGACATATCGAATCAGATCGGTCTGTCGAACCGGGCCCTGGACCATTTTTCCTAGAATTTTAAAGTGGATTTCTTTTAATGGTCTAAATACAAGAATTTGATATAGTGTTTTTCAATGGAAATCTTTTAGTTTTGAGTCGTGATTTTTGGGAAAAGAATCCCTATAATGAAAAGTGTCTTCCAAATAGTTTCGAAAAGAAATGCATGTTTTTGAAAAAGTCTTTTCCGTGGTTTTTCGTCGGATTAGCGTGATGGTAGGGTTATAGCTAATAGGGGTATAAGGCATCTATGAAATTGATACACATTCTACAGCGTAGTTGCCGACAACGGACATGGGTGAAAAGACCATGACTCTTTGAGATACTATAGGACTTGGGTGAAAAAGACTGGTTCACCGTCTTTATCCAATGCTAGCTGGGTCTGGGATTGGGAGTCCTTGGGTGTCCGAGCATCAAGGGTTGTCGTCAAGACGCACCTCGTGCGTATTTGTGTGACCTGTGGGGTCATGGTACTGTAAGGCTTATGAGGTCGAGGCGTGTGGACTCCTGCGTAAGATGGTTCACAACAACAATGCAGTATAGTCAAGGTTGGTGCCTTACCGACTACTTGTAGTTGGATCAGTCACCTGCGGTTAAAGTGACACGACGGATTTTAGTCAAACTGTGTGAGCTTGGTTTTGAGCTAGAAATGCTGTGTGATTTTCGCCAAGTTCTAGTTTTATTCGGACTTGTAGTTTTAACTAGTTTCCAACCGAGGTTTGGATATGATTGAGAGTAATGCTGTTTTAAGTTGAATTCTAGTGAGGTTTGGTCTGCAATGCATGCAAAAAAAAGATTTATAAAATACATGGAAATTATAAAAGAAAATGAAAAGAAATATTTAGAAAGACATGTTTATTCAAGGACTTCTATTAAGATTTGACCGTTGCTTTTAGCATAGTTTTTTTGTGTGGTTATTGCCGTGATTTTGGTGGGCACGTGGTGGGTGACTTAAGGTCACTCACACGTTTTGTGTTTTAGTTTTTAGATGTAGATCTAAGTACAGTCCAATCTTAGTGCATATAAAAGAGCCATTAGCTGCACACGAGGTCCTAGATAGTTATTTAGTTTTTTAATTACTTTGTTTTAATTTAAATTCTGTTAATTAGTTAATGGATAGTACTGACGTTGATTCGTGACACACCAAAGCATCATAGAGTGGTATCAGAGGATCTTGGGTATTTGTTTACCGCATTTCCATCGACATTTCCACCGATGTCCGACACGTTTCCTATTTTTGTTGAACTCTATGGTCATACATTGAGGATCTTGGGTATTTGTTTTGCTTTAATTACTATTATTATTATTTTGACATTTGAATTAAGATCCATCTTTAATCAAAAAAATAATATAGATGATTTATTAAGTGTGTGACGACCGAGGTCATTGCAATTAGCTTGAGTGATATATGAACATGTTACGCCTTTGGACTGCACAGCCATGTTAAACCTTCAACCGATGGACATGTGTTCTTACATAGAAGTTAATATCTTTCAGACATCTGAATCACTTAAATACAAATTGATATTGTCACAAGTAGACCTCATCAATGGCCTTTTAGCCTTTTTCATGTTTAAGACTATCCGACATGCACTAACAAGCATTCAATCGGTTTATTATTATGGGCACAAAAATGTAGTTTGTTTTTCATGCATTTTCATAATCTTAATGGTCAAGCAATGATAAGTAAGATCCACATATCTGAAAACTAAAAATATGTCCATGTACCTCTAGGTTGACAAGGCATTGGGATAAAAATCACATAGCATTAAGCTCTGCAACTGACCACCAAAGCAAAGCTTTATGAAGAAATCATCGCAGCTAAATGACAGCTAAAGACAGCATATTTTTGGGCTTTCGATATATAGAATTTTCAGTTTAGGAAAGTCGGAAGCTATAAAACCAAATACTCAAGAAGCAATTTTTTATATAAATGAAGAGCATAATTATGCCCTTATCAAAACTCGGTACAAGAAGACAGCATTTCTTCCACTTCGAAAATGATACCCACTCTAATGAATGTGTCTTTGTGTTGAGAAGAAGTGGTACAATAATATGGCAACAGCTTTAGGAATATTTAGTAAAGACCACCTCTTTATCAAGTTCACAAAGTAGAGGAGTACTTAGGATGAACTAGACCTTTTGCCAATCAACAAAGTGATGGATCCACCAATTATTCCACCCAATGAGTCCTATGAAATTCTTAAATCTGAACTATCATAAAAGGTGAAAGGGTATGCCAGGAGTATGCATGTAATAATTTGAAACAACATGTTCCACTATAGATCAGAAAGCAGAAGAAGCTAACAGGATACAAACAAATGAACAAGAAGAAAAAGGCAAGGAAGAAGCAAAAGGAAAAGCATAGCAAAATCCACCACCGTAGACATGTTTTATAAGAAAATATTAGTTTTTTTATTATACCTCCGTCATATTAGATAGTGCTGAAGCTCTGCTTTCAGCTGCATCTAGCTTCATACTAAGCTCTCTCTTCTCATGCTGCAACTCTTTGTTCTTTCTCCACAACTCAACAACCTCAACCTCCAATTCCTTCATGGCCTTGAGCTTCCTCTCAATTTCAGCATCCATTTTTGATGCCTCTTCCTCCTTCTGCTGGAGGCCTGTGACATGTTGCTTCAACATCATGAGCTGCCCCTTTGTCTGACTTGCTTCAAGCTGAATTTGCCTCTGCAGCTCCTTTATCTTGTTCCTAGCAACCTCCAATTCATTCTTTACTGACATCCCATCCATGATCTCTTCTTGAAGCTTCTTCCTTTCAGCTTGCAACGAATTGATAGTAATATGGAGCATGCCAATTTCATCTGTCTTGATCTTTAGTTGTTTCTGCAATTCCGTTATGTCCGATTCCTGCTCTTTCAGCCCATAGTACTCGAGCAACTCTCCTTCCAGCTTCACCTCCCTCTCTTCCAATTCCCTCACCAGGTTACGTAGCCGTTCCAATTCTGCCTCGGTGATTGCCATATTGGTTGCATATTGGGCATCATATTTGATATCAAAATCGTCCAGTGGAAAATCTATCTCTCCAGAAAAAAGTTCTTCAAAATCAGGTAAACCTTCTTCCTTTTCTTCTTCATTTTCTTTAGGAAGGTCGCTCAGGTCAATATCTGCCAAGTTGTCGATTCTCTTAACCTTTTCCTCTTCTTCTTCCACCTGTAATAGTTTATAGTGAGGGGAAATTGGAAACAACAGCTTTTTGGTCATTGAGGTAAAACATCAAAAACCACTAGCACATGACAAACTAAGCTTCAACAAGGTGAAGGATCACAAGCACATACATAAAACTTGTCCTCGCTGACTTCGAAATTGCCGAACAACTTCTCCTCTTGTTCCTCATCTGGAAGCACTGCAGGCCTCTGCTTGTCATTCTCTGAATGTTAAATTCAACAGTACTTGTCAAACAGTCAATGAAGACAACCCAATTACTATCACGCAAGATACAATTTCACAATCAAAAACATCAAATGCACAAACTACATATATCCCATGAGAGAAATATTGCGAATTAAAAAAAAAAAGCGTACCTGAAGCTTTCTTAGCTTTTGCAGTGTTGGCCTGCCTCACTGCATAAGCTGCAACTGTTGCAGCAACCAGGAAGCTTAATCTGATTATCATGTATGGTTCTTTAAGAACACACCTCTCCCTTCATCGACCAACATCTCACCAGCCACCACCTCACAACCAATCCAAAAACACAAAACAACCTCCTCGGCCTTCCACAACACCCTCAAACCAAGCCCCTCCAGTGGGTTCTGAGGGAAACATCATCTCATGGTTGTCATCACCCCATACCCATTTAAGAACTCCAAAAACCCATCTCAAGTCCCATGTCACCCACTTGCATCATCTCCTCTTTACCTACAAAATCTTATTGCATGATGGACAGAAAGCATGGCCATCTTTGTCTAGTTAGACCCCCCACCACGCACACACAACCACACAGCCACCAGAAAACGTGTGGCTGACTTTTCCAGCAAGGTTTTGCTCCCACAATCAAACCATTATCTCTTCCCTTCCATATCCATTTGGGTTATCTTCTCAGATGACAAAAGAGGTTGACATTTAGTTTACAACAGTGATTTCCAAGAGAGACAGGTATGAAGCCACTGGGTTTAAGAAGATGGGATCTTTTCTGTCATTGGACGCATGAGGAAGAAGTGGGAGTCGGAAAGGGGGTGAGCTTGGAAGATTGGAGAAAAAATGGAAGCAGTAAATGAGACTTTATTTCTACTTTATAATTTATAAGTAACGTTTGTTTGATTTTAGGGGGGATAGTCATAGGGGTGACGTTTGTTTTTTTGTTGACATCGGTAGATATATATATATTTATATATATATTTTCTTCTTATCTGTGAGATTCGAATCTCAAAAAAAAATGGAAGTTCGACTTCTGACTAACAACACTAGTAGTTGGTTAAAAAGATAACGTTTGTTGACAAACTTGAATATGACTTCGGTTTTGGAAAAACTGATTTGAATCATAAAATTAAAATCTTGTCTGCCAAAACCTTTTAGAAGCTAATAAGTAATAAAAAAATTGAGTAAATCACTTTTGTTGACTCGCAAAAGTCTACTGTGAATGTGCAGTAGATCCAAAGTTTGATTGCTAGAGGATTAGGAGTTTGCACATGTGACACTCATACAAGTGTGTTATTTTCGTGCATATTACCATGCACTTAGCATTTTGCGTGCTTATTGTATTTGTGTCTAAATTAACTACTTTATATATATATTTTATTTTAAACAGTTGAAAATAAAACCAACTTTTTTTTACTGAGCAAGATTTTTTACGAGTTATATTGCATTCATTAGTGACAGGAGCCAATTATTTGCATGTCTTGTGATGTTTTCCTGTTTGCATCGTTTCTTGTCTAAAATAGTTTGTCTTTGTTAACAACTCAACGAATTCATTGTTAAATGTCGACAAGATATTAACTAGCAATATCGATACATATTTAGAGTAAAATTATGAATATAGCGATCCATCTGGTAACACTGAGTGAGAACTTCTTTTCATCTTATATTTGCACATGTACTCTTCTAAAGTCTTCTATTGTTGTACATATTCTTTAAAAGTTTTACTTGACAATAAATGTTCTTTGCAAATTAAAAATCTAATATACACGTACCTTTTCTAAAATAAACTTGTCATACATACTCCGTGAAATTCAAAAATCATTACACACGTTAATCTTATATCGAATTTCAGTTAAGTCCTAACAAATCTTTATTAAGAATATTCAAAATTCTCAAATTACCTTCTATAACTTAACATTATTTTAAGTAATTCTCATTAACAAAAAGTATGAAATTACCAATATACCCTTCACAATTTTTCTCTTTTAATTGCAAGAGATTATGTTAGTTCTCATTGATTTATTTAGTATTATATCGATTAGATGATAATCAATTTGAGAGATAAGCTTCCAAATCTACAATTACATACTAACTTAAAGCATGATGTGAGTATTTCAACAGTGACTGGATTTCATGAGTGAGAGAAGAGATATGTGGACTGCTTGTGGATCAAGAATTAAAAAAAAGAGGAAAGGATTTGGAATATATTATGTTATAAAAGGTGCTACCCCATTAACAAAGATCCGTTACGAATTAATTGTAATTAAATATAAGGGTATGTGTGTAATAGATTTGAATTTACAAAGGCATAAGTGACAACTTAATTTCAGAAAGGCATGTGTAATGGATTTTAAATTTATAAAGATATGTGTAACAATTTAACTTTAAAAAGGATATGCGTGTAATAAGTTTTAAATTTATAATAATACAAGTAACACTTATTTTTTAGAAAGGTATGTGTGATATTGCTGACCTTTGGAAAGATATCTATACAAATACCCCTAACAAAAAATTAGAGAGGTCAAATTCCCAAATCCCTATCATATATACATGGATTGACAGGTGGATTGGCAATAGTTGCAGTTTATACCTTGTACTTTTCTCAAAGCAAAAATTTTAATGGCCTTCAATGCAACCGTACACCTCTTGTGTCTAAGAGTGGAGATCACTATTTACCAAAAATTATCAAATGCGGCAAATTGGTTATCAAATGAACATGACATCTCATTTTTTCTCAGAATGGTTCAGATGAACCCAAAATAAATAAAGACGACACTTATAATCTTATATAACCAACATGTTTCCCAGTGGATTCAAACAAAATGATCTTTCATCACCCCTCCCCGTATTTGTCTTCTCCGCTGTACAGCAACATAAGACCCCTGTTTTGGAAATTAAGACATTTGTTTGAACTATTTAAATGTAAAGAGGTGTACAAGTACATATAAATGGTAAGCCACAAAAGTGTTGCAGGAATCATTCATTTCCATGGGGCCACAAAAAAGCCTCCTACCCATAAATCCGACCATAGCCCAGCACTTGTCCTTGTCGGGGCAGTTCTTGTGGTTCTTTTATGTCCCAACCACCATCCACCAATCAAGTTAACGAACCCATCACTTTCTGAAAAGATCATGTTGCACAAGCAAAAATAGCAATAAATGTTTGTGCTGCCAATCAGACAACAAACGATACAAGAATGCTTTCCTATGCAAGCTAACAGAGGCTTGGCACCAAACACCTGCGTGAGAAACAAAAAAGGCACGCTCTCCATGCCACTGAATAGACAATACTCTGTTGTTGAAAATCAGGTGCTCATGGTTGTATCCCCTCCACCTCTGGAATCATGTTCTGACCATTTTGGCAACTTCTCCTTGCCTGCTGCATGTACATACCATGGTATAATTCACATACGAAACACAACAACGGGAATTTCACGAAAAACAGTGAAGCACAATATTTGTGAAGACCAAGCAGGTCATACATATGAAACTGTTAGTAGAAATATGCCCCTAATGCCACTTAAATATGTATGAAATTGTAAGCAGAAAAGATGCCTCTTATGCCAGTTAAATAATAAGTGATACCATGTAAGATGGTTGGATCTTTATTTGCGGGTGAGAACAGCAAGGAGTTTGAGGTTAATATCACAATATAGTTCACATATTCTAGGGGTCATGGGAAGTGATGTGTATATGTTTTATTGAACCACAAGTGTATAGCATTTAATATAGTACGTCAACAAATAAATACAAGTCGTTCTTGTAACGAAAAGTGTTTTAAAAATAAAGATTAATTATCAATTAATGATGAAATACAGATTTAAATATTAACTAATTCTAAATACTTAAGAAAACTTTAGAACAAAAGAAAACTAAGACTTTTAAATCCATTCATGTAAATGTAGATGCATAATTATATTCATTTTTTGTCACTCTATTGATCTAAATAATTTAACTCAATGATTTTTATACTAACAAGCATAATCTATATGTAATGCATCATAGATTATCAAGTCAAAGAATAAAAACATATAAACCAAATTAATTCAAATGATATATGAAAGAACTGCGATTATACACATAATCCTCAAATAAATCTTTCTTAAGTATAAATTAAAAAGATAATATCAATGTTAATATATTAAAGTTAATCAATTTTATGAATAATTTATATAATATACATCCAACCTACATAATCATAATATTAAACACAAAGACAAGGAAAAAAACAACATGATCACAAATTTCAATTTACATAAACTTCATCTCTATCCTTGATATAGAAATTAGTTATACATAGAGACAACAGGAAATGAATACTTGAATAGAAAAATTAGAATAAAAGACATAATTAAAGGAAAAAATGATTTTATTAATAAAACCTAAGATTACAACTAAGGAACTTGTAAATCTTCTAAAATGCAATAGAGGAAAAAATAGTTTAAGTCTCAAAGTGGGAGATCATCCCCCCAAGATTTACATAAAAGATCCTTTTATAGACTTATAAAGATTTTCTTACGTCAGAGATAAATCCGAATACAAGCTTTAAATTTCACTTTCAAATACAAGATATTTTTATCTAGATATTGTAAACAACAAAGACTGGGTCAAAAATATATATTTTTTCCTACTTTATAATATCTTTGACTACATATGAATTTCTTTTTAACTTTCATTCTTTTTTCTTCTTTTTTTTTCAATTCTTCTCAAGTGCTCAAATTTCTGTAAAATTTACACAAAATACCTCAAATAGCATTATTTATATACAAAATAGATAAATATAAGATATGAAATATGTAACAATAATGTGCTCATTAGATAGACTAGGAGTCTGTTTGGTAGAACTTTAGCTTCTGAATCTAAATGTAGAAGTTAATTTCTTGTTAGAAATTGTCATACTTCATCTTCTAGAAATATGAAAGAATCACTATTCCAAAAGCTACATACTTTTGAAAAGCTAATAGTATTTAGTAGAACAGTTGGACCATTATAACTTCTAAAGAGAAACTGTATACTCAAAAGTTATCCAAAGTTCTACAAAACGAACCATAGCTTTAATGACCATCTAACTAAGTTGATTAATTGATAGCCTTAATATCTTATTCTCATAAACCACTTAATTATGTAACAAAATGCTTGAAAACTTCATTATTAAGTGTAACTTGCCCTCATCTCTTATGTTTTGCTTTCTTCTACATCATGAGAATGCTTAAAAGAAGAATAATGAAATAAGTGTAGCTCACACACTATACTCTTTCAATTAAACCCATTGAGATACAAACCCCAATCACCCTTCTTAAAGTAACAGGTAAATACCAAATAGACTAAGCACACCATTTTGTATGTACATGGTAGTTACTCTGATTGAGGGATGAGAAGTTCTAATTTTGAATCCCAATAAGTGTAGAATTTCAATATGAAAAAGGATAAGACTCTAACATGAACATCGACTCATTCATCCAAGAACTTGTCAACCAGATGAGATGGTTCAACTTCATCTTTTTTAATTTGGTTTAAAGTATTTTCTCAAGGAGAGAAGGTTCCAAAATTTCCTCCCATCTTCTCTGGAGTTCCTTAGAAAGCTTTAAGATGAGATTTTACTCCTCTACCTAAATTATCGTTAACCTTGATTTTGATGTTGAAGTAGTGATGTTTGTTCTTTGCTTCAAGTTCATGTGCTCCACCACCTCTTTTTCCATTTTTCTCATTAGAAATAGTCAAACAGGCGATCAATTTTTTTTTAAGTGGTTAAATGAAAATGAAATTAAGAAATGATAAGTTAGCAGTTAATTGACAATGAAATGAGAATATTGATAATTCAGGAATATATATACCAAGATTCAAATTTAGGGACATCAAAGTAGCACCATAGGAAACCTAATTATGCAACATAAGGTAAGTTTCTTATTCATGGAAAGAACATAGATTCTGCTTGAACAAGGATAATGACAGATTGAATTTTAAACCATAATATTTCCATTGCTGAATTACAATGAATTTTTCTAGGAAGAAAGTAGACATGGATTTGAATATGAAACAAGTATGTCAAAAAAATTAATAGACTATTGACATGCTTCAATAACATTTCTTGGTGTTGGACTTAAGGGGCTTTAAAAGATTCAAATTCCAAAGGCTTTGCCCCTCTTTAGATGTAAAATAAGAAGAGTAAGAATAAATAGAAAGTGATATTAGTATTTTGATAGTATCACTATTTAATTTGGAAGTGATTTTCTTTTAAAGATAAATAAGTATGTATAGAAAGATATTATTATTTAGATGAAAAGTTAAATAAGTATTAGAATAAATATTAGAATAAGTGGAAAACATGTAGATTAATAATAATCAACTTGATAATTAAGATGTATATATTTAATTTAAAATATATATACATTATATTATATATGTAATAATTAAAAAAAATAAACAAATTATATACGTACTTGTATCAGAATAACTTAACAAAATAACTTTATTCCACCATTCCTGTGAAATAGCTATTCTAAAATAAGTAAGTCAGAATGAGAATTACTATTCTACTTTTATTCCACTTTTTAACTTATCAAATGGAATTATAATTTCAATTCTACCTTTATTCCTGGTTTTATCAAAGTTCCAAATAGGACTTTATGTTTTGCTTCTAGGTTTTTGACATTTATTTTTTGATGGAAAATCCATGGTCAGTTTTACATATATTTCCTTGTACTCTGCTTTATTTATCTCTGTTTTTGTTATCAATGTCTGATTGAATTATTTTGCTTCGTACCCAAAAACCTATGATATGAACTACAAGTATGTGGATGTAAAATTTTAAAAAAGGAGAATATAAAGGATGCAGATGAGAATAATAACATGGAAATTAATAAGAAAATAATTAAGAAGGTAAGACATTGGATGCCCATAGACCACACATAATGAGGTTATTAGAAGTCATGGAGAACAATCTAGCAATTACAAAACATAAATATTTCACGTTGTCATCAAAATTTTTGGCTTTTTCCAAGTCAAAAAGCTGATATTACGTTGCATTTATGGGTACAACTGAAAAAATGCTTCAAGGCAGAAACAATCTCATAACTGCAGAACATTTTTGAATAAGAATGTCTTACAAAAGAGACAAGTCATGACTAAAGCTCTTTTTCATTAAAGCAATTATCATTACACTTCACGATTCCAAATGCAGCACCTAGCAGCAGCATTTTGCTGGACCTAACAATATAATGAAGCCGAAAATGATGGAGCACAATAAATCAATAAGCACAAAACACTCATTTTGAATGAACATTGACGATTCAGTTTAAAAACTTAGGAAGCAAAATAGGAGCATATCAGAATCTCCAACATACATTCAACCTAAAGGACGGCAACACACAGTATATATATATTGAAAAAGGATCAGCCGGGCTAGTTTACCTTGATAGAGCATTATCCTTTTGCAAATTCTCAATAATATTAGCCAAACGACAGCATGCATCTGCTCCCGTTGCCAAAGAACCCACAACCCCCTCAATAGATCTCATCTCCTCATGAAACTCCGGGTTCATCACCAAGTAACCAAAATGCTGATCCAACACCAACCCCAACCCCACCACCACATTCTCCAGAGATGGCACGCTCTCGCACGCCACCAACCCCAGCTTCTTCGACGCCGCAGCACACGGCACAGCCTGTGGAAACCTCTGGTACTTCTCGACCCACTTCCTGAAATACCTCACCAGCCTCATAACCTCCTCACCACCAAGCCCCTCCACTGCTGACACCATCGCCAGCCCCTCCAAATCCCTTTTACCAAACAGATAATGCAAGCAACATTCCGACGCAGTGAACCCGTCGTACGCCATCATCAACATGATCGCGGCCTCCCTCCACAAATTCGCCTTCTTCTTCGGCACGCCGTCCTCCACCGCCTTCTCGATCGCAAAAAGGCCCTGCCTTTCCCACTCCTTCCTCACTTCCACCATCCCATCATAACTCTCCTTTGTCGGGGTCAGAAAGTACCCAAGTATCGCGCCGATATCTGAGGCCCGGGGATCGGTCAGGTGTTTCAGGTAGACCAATATCAGACCTATCTGCTTCTTCCCACCCAGCTTCACGATCAAATCCCCCCCGCCGATGGCGAAGAACCTAGTCTCGATCATGGTCTCCAGCATCTCCCACAGCTCGAACTCGACGCAGGCGTCGGCCACGAGGCGCACGACGTGGGTTCCGGCGAAAGGAGAGAGCTTGGAGACCGTGAAGGAGGAGTTGAGGAAGGTGCAGACCGCGTCTTTGGTTGTGGACCTGGGGTTCCTCACCATGTTGTTCAGCTTCTTCATGGCCCTTTCGAGGGAGTGCGTTGCGTCCACGTTCGACGCCGGGGTCTGCCACCCGGTGAGGCGGCGGAGGGGAGATGGGTCATCGCCGGTGTCGTCGTCGGGGTTGAGGTCTTGGGGTCTGAGCTTGGGGAAGATGTCGCCCAGGTCGAGGAGGACGGGTTGGGACTTATGGGTGGTGGTGGGATCGGTGGCGCCGCCGCCGCCTCCGGCGGTGGCTGTAAGGATGGTGTCGAGGAGAGTCATCGGCGTCGGCGGATTAGGGTTTAGGGTTTTGGGGAGTTCTGTTGGCCATGTCGAGGAGAAGGGAGGAGGGCGAATTTCTTCACTTATAAAATGGATCCTATTCGGGTCGGATCTGTAACGGTCCTCAAGTTGTGGACGTAATCCAATCCTCTCGGTCTTCGTTCTCCCGCCACTTCTCACCCCACAACTCCGATTTCAAAACCCTCCCAAATACACTCCTCACTCCTCCCCCATTATTAAACCACAAAACAAAAATCCAACCTCTGTCCTCTCCACCTTTCAGCTCCCACCTTTTCCCCCGTCGCAGATGGAGACCATGAAAGGGACGCGCTCCGCGAAGAAGAGCCGCACCACCACCTCCGCGGTCAAGCGAAGGCCGGCGGCGGCTTCCCCGGCGGCGAGTCTCACGGTCAAGCTCGACAGCATCTCGCTTTTCCGCCACCAGGAGGAGGAGGAGGAGGAGGAGACCAGGTTCGAGAAGCTTCTGGAGGATGTGGAGGTTGATGGTGATGGAGGTGGCTGTGAGGGGGAGGAGCAGGAGATGTGCATACTCAGCCAAGACTTCTTCTGGTAGGAATCTGTGGTAGTGTGCTATTGTTTTAGTTTTGGGGTTGGTGGGTTAGTGGCGAGCTTGTGATTTGGCGAAAAATGGGAGTTTTTTTGTTTTTTTGTTTTCTCTCCTGTAGGTCCTTGTATTAGCTGGTGGTTGCCTGATGATGGGATCGAACTATTAAATCAAGGGTCTTTTCTATGTATCTAGAGTTTAGTTGATTTCTGAAGAATCTGGAAGGAGAAATGTGGACGCTATGGTGGAGCGAGTGGGGATATTGATGTTGGGTTGATGGAAGGGGAGGAGTGAAATGTGGTGATGATGATTGGGGAGATTCTGGAGAGGAGGAAGGTGTGCTCCCAAATGTGGTGTTGGATGCCGTGGATGTGATGATGATTTTGAGGTATTGGAGTGGGAGGAGCTGGAAGGAAGGGAGGATTTTTTTTTTTTTGAGCGGTGGAAGGTAGGGAGGATTTTTACTAACTTAGCTGATATTATCAAGCAACGTTCTTCCGGAGGGGATCCGTGGCAACAAAGCCCAGCATATTAGTCATTTTGCTCTTAGGAATTTAAAGCATGATAAAATCTGAGCTTTTGGTTTTAGGAAGAATGGTGAAATCAGTTGTTTAGGAAATAAGCAAGCTGGGAAATTTGGGTTA